>CAUYRH010018168.1:0-15367 GCA_963574655.1 Perodicticus potto
TCACTTTTCAGACATGCTATGAAAGAGCACCCCTCTGCTGCTCAGCAAGCATTTGTAGCTTGTACAGTGGCAGAATGGGCCAAAAGCTTAGTGTTGTGACCTGTTTTAAGAATAAAGTATCTTGAAATTAAAAAAAAAAAGAAAGAAAATGTGGATGTAATTTACCAAATGGAACTGGCTGAACTGCAGAATTGTGACTCTCTGACAGACGCATTCAAGTCAAGCAGCCTTCCTAATTTCTATGCATCTCTCCCCTCTGAGACATATCCTAATCTCAGGAACCATACACTCAAAATGGCAACCATCTTTGGTAACACTTATGTCTGTGAACAGACTTTTTCCAGAATGAAACATCTGAAATCTCCACCCAAATCTAGACTAACTGATGCACATGTGCATCACTTGTTACGACTAGCAGTGAAAAATATTGAACCGGACATTGACCATCTCATTAGCCAAAAGCAGGCTGGCCCATAGTTCCCATTGAAATACTGGTAAGTTGGCTCAGTGCCTGTGGCTCAAGCGGCTAAGGCGCCAGCCATGTACACCTGAGCTGGCAGGTTCGAATCTAGCCTGGGCCCATCAAACCACAATGATGGCTGCAATCAAAAAAGAAAATGGCCAGGTGTTGTGGTGGGCGCCTGTAGTCCCAGCTACTTGGTAGGCAGAGGCAAGAGACTCGCTTGAGCCCAGGAATGGAGGTTGCTGTGAGCTGTGATGCCACAGCACTCTATTCAGGGTGACAGCTTGAGGCTTTGTCTCAAGAAAAAAAATCAAAAAAAGAAATACTGGTAATTTTGTTGATTTAACTTTATTTCTTCTTCATTTTAAATATCATATTTGTTCCCTTTTTATTTTTTTACTTCAAAATAAGATATGTGGAGTGTGCATAGAAATTTGTTCATAGTTTTTTTTTTTAAACTATAGTCCAGCCTGCCAACAGTCTGAGGGACACTGAACTGGCCCCCTATTTAAAAAGTTTGAGGACCCCTGAGTTAGGGTATTGGTAAACTCTTGAATAAAATGAGAAGGTTAAAAGTAAAGGAACCTAGTCTAACTTTAAGGTGTGTGAGTTTAGTTATGGGGAAAGGAACACATAGAAATTACACTATTGATTTCAGTTGCTTTTCTGAGCAGGACTAGGAAGGGAAATGGAGCTGAATGTTCCTCTAATTATGGAGACCGATGGGAACGGGATAGAGTGAGGGGACCGGAGGGAAGTGAAGGATGCGTAGTGGATGCAGTAGAATTAGTTTGTATTGCTATATGGTGGCACTGTAGAACCATCATATGGAGGAGCTGGAGGAAGAAAGGGGTAAGGAGGTCCAGACGTGTTTCTTGGAGCAGCCGGTGGTGGACTGAGGCACAACACAGAAGAACTCTGAGGGCTAGTTGGAGGGGAGGAGTTAGGAGACAAGCTTAGATTGGTTGACAGGGAAGTAGGAGGGACGGGGGGGGGAGGCAATTGTGTGGTTGAGGGAGGAGCCAAATATGGTGGAGCCAGAAGTGGAATTACTCTGGTTTCGGAACCAGTGGCCGTTTGCCACTGGTTTATTTGCTGGGTTGAATAGGTCGGGTTTAGGGGGATAGAGTACAAGACCTTTTTGCTCTAAGAATTTTTGCATCACCTGAACATAAATTAGGCTTGGTTCTAAGATATAAAAAGTCCTGAACATAGGACCTCGCTCCATTTGCCAAGGCACTTACAATAGTTATATAAGTTTTGAATTAAAGAAAAATTAAATGAACTATAGCTTGGCTAGATACTCTGATTGTCTAGCTTGTAAAGTGGCTAAACCTGGGTAGAAAGTGTAATTAATTTTTTTTTTTTTTTTGCTTGAAGTCTAATCTTAATTTTACCAGGTGGTGTAATAAGCACCCTATGGGGGAGTTAGGTGGGATAGAATAGCCTGCACCCATGGCAATTTATTGCAGAAATAAAGCGTAAGCAGAATCACACGAGGACCAGGACAAAGGACGGACGTCTCCGCTGCTTTATTGCTGGCTAGGAAAATGAGGACACAGTCCAGGACAGTCATCACTGTACCTAGATCAGCGGCAGACGCTTGCGGTCGAGGAGAGCTTGAGACCTGGCTCCAGGAATTTTCATGCAAGGCATGGAAGCCCTGAGCTAGACCATGCAAGGTCAATGAGAATAGGGAACGCAAGCCTTCAGAAATGGTGAATCTCCGGGAATGTAAGCAACCTAGCCCACGACTAGGGAAAACTTGTTCCCATAGGGGAACAGTTCCCAGGGGGAACATAGGGACAGGCCATAAGTTTGAAATTTTCAGCAGGTAATTGGGACAGGGAGATGAGGTAAGTTTTGCCTGGGAAATAAGGAGATGTTTAGTGGGCAACTCCCTCTGCTTGGAAAGGAGGGGCTTTTCTGAGGCAATTACCTAACACTAAATCCTATCATGCCTTCCCTCTGTCTACATCAATGCTTTTCAGATGGACATTTACTGACCTGGACCTTCTGCCATGTACATAATACAGATTTATTTCCAACTTGTCATACAAATTACTTACTACACCCTGTGAATTTCAAGAGAGAAAAAAGAACAAGAACCTCTGGGGTCATTTTCAAACTACATACCCATTCTGAAAAGTCCATTTCAAACCCAAGAACTCCCTAGATCAGCGGTTCTTAACCTGTGGGTGGTGACCCATTTTTAACAATAAAAATATATTGTGGCATTAGGAAAGTTGAGAACCACTGCTCTAGAGGATCATGGCTTTAGTTTTCCAGTGTTTCTGGTGGGTTTAGAGTCTGTGCTTAAAATACAGTGAAGGACATGAGGTTTGATTAAGAACCTTTATATGTTCATGTCATATATACAGTTTCTCAATATCTTTACTTTTTCTATCCTCGCTATGCAGAATACTGCCTTTTGATGTTTTTCCTTAGTTTATCTGAATCAAACTCTTTCCTATCAAGTACTGTTCACATTCTTTCTCCAAAGGTGGTCTTCCTAGGACTTAGAGAAGGAGACAATGTTCTTAAATATCTGACCACTTGCTAAATACTAGAACTTTGGCTTCTTTCTTTACATTAATTATATTATATAATCACTTGATTTTCTAAAATGCTTTTAAACCAATCATTTTGCAATTGCCATATCTCACTCTTTTCTATTTATCCTTTCAACATCATGATGTATTAAGGGTAAGGTGTGTGTTTTTGTTTGTTTTTTTTTTTTTTTTAAGAGGCTTGGTCTCACTTTGTCACTCAGGCTGGAGTAGAGTGGCAAAATCGTAGCTCACTGTAACCTTAGATGCCTGGGCTTATATAATCTTCCTGCCTCAGCCTCCTGATTAACTATCTAGAACTACAGGTGGGAGCCACTGTGCCTGGCTAATTTTTTAAATTTTTGTAGAGACAGAGTCTTATTATGTTGCTCAGGCTATTGCTCCGGACTTCAAGAAATCCTTCCACGTTAACTTCCCAAAATACTGGGATTACAGGCATGAGCCACAGTACTAAACCTAAAAATTTTGTTTTTTTAATATTCTTTGGCATTCATAAGATATTTATACAACAAAATTAACATAATAAGTGGCCAGTAACAATTTGTAAGGCATGATTCAGCAAAAAAAATTACTCACTGCTACTACCTAGTCTATTAGAATTTTGAGGTATCTTCAGATATTGACTCTTTTTATTACATCAATCAGGTACTTAAATGCCGTAATGGGATTTAATTTTGTTAGTAATTTTTAATTCCATTTTCAAACACAATTTATCCTCAGGTGGCTATTCTCACATGACAAATTACACATACATTTTTAGAATTAAAGATAAAAACCTTACATATTTCTTAATTTCTGCTGAAGTGAATGGATTTATACAGTACTTTTGTGCTTCAATCTAATTACACCTACCTCCTGCCAAGTACTGATATTATACACTTTAAAAACAGAATCTTTTCCTTATTTCATTTCCAAAAATGTCTAATAAAACATTCATATTTGTGATACCTTTCAGAAATATTGGTTTACTAAGAAATTATAAATTTTCTATGGTTAGCAAGATTTTCACCTAATTTTTACATTCAAAGTACATTAATTGGTCCAATGCAGTGGCTCATGGCTGTGTTTCTAGCACTCTGGCCAGCCAACACATGAGGATCACCTGGGCTCAGAAGTTCCAGACCAGCCCAAAAAAGAGCAAGACCCCACCTCTACTAAAAATAGAAAAAAAATTAGCCAAATGTCATTGCAGGCACCTATAGTTCCAGCTACACAGGTGGTTGAGGCAGGAGGGTTGCTTGAACCCAAGAGTTTGAGATTACTGGAGCTAGATTGACACCTTGGCACTCTAACCTGGGGCAACAGAGTGAGATTCTTTCTCAAAAGAAGAAATTTTCCCCAATTGTATTATGTTAATTGTATGACCATTGTGTGAATTAAATGGTTCGTAACATTAAAAACAAAAACAAAAAACAAAGTACGTTAAAACTTGATAAAGTCATTAATTTCAAAAATAGTGTGTGTGTGTGTCTTTCAAACAATAGTACATAGTTTAGTATGTTTAATTCCCCCATTCTTTCTCATTTTTTAAACACTTACTACCACAAATATAACACAAAAAATGTTTTTCATATTTCTATGCTACCAGTTCATGAAATATTGGCCTTATGCCATAAGGACATTCTCCTCAGTTCCATGGGAGACAATAGACAAAGACCTTCTTGACTACAGACGTGTTTAGAAAACATTATGGGAATTTTAATTTTGTTATAGGTACACAAGATAAAATGAACTAGACAATTAAGAAGTTTGTATTCATGCCACTGTAAATGTAAAAACATTCATTGATGAGGTACATCTCAAAAAAAAAAAAAAAAGCAGGGAAGGGGATTTGGAGTTCTATACAGGCAGATAAATAAGATAGTCATTTGAAAGTCCCACCATTACTGAAGAATTAGGATGGGCCTTTCATTCAGAAGGTGGAACTGGGTTTTATCTGGGAATATGCAAAAAACAGGGTGAAGTGGTTTTTTTCTTTCTTTTGCGGTTTTTGGCCAAGGCTAGGTTCCAACTCATCTTTGAGCCACAGGCACCACACTGTTTTTCTGTTTTTATTTTTGTTTTTGTTTTGTTGTTGGTCGTCAGTTGACTAACAAAGAGGTAGGAATACAGAGCTTACATAAAGTTCAACATTATCACAGGGCACAGGGATGGGAAAATGCTAGGAGAAGTTAATGTACATAAAGGAAGTCTGCCCACTTTGTGGGAGAAAACAAAAGATCTAACCCTGAAGATAGAGCCATAATGAAAGATATAAATGTCATGTGTAAATTAGAAACTGTGGAGAATGTGATTTTCTGATTTTCTTAGCTTCATTTTCATCACCCTAATTCCTAAACTCCCAGTTGGAGATGTGGCGTTGTCCTTCCCTTAGATAAAATGTGAAATGAGAAAAAGAACAATGAAATAATCAAGAGGAGAAATGGTACAGGGGAGTTCTGAAAATATCCTTTGAATATAAGTGTGTTGAAAATTGTCATTGAACTTTCCATAAACAAGATTAGAACTAGAAAGACAAACATAAACATGATTCTGGACTTAAAGTACCAATAAAGGTTTTAACGTAATTTCCAGAAAACATAGTCCATACAGTGATTATTCCCCAAGCTCTCTTTTAACATAGCAATGAAGTAAGACATCACACTGAGCTCTACTTAATGCCAGCTAACCCTTGCATTACTTACAGCTAAATGCTAATTAGCAAGGCCTCCAGACTACCAATAAACAGAATCTACTTCATAAAATCAGTGGATTTCTGTTGGTCCTTGTGGAAAGCAATTGAGAAATGAAACTCAACTTCGAGCACCTGCCCAGTCCTCTGAGACCAGTATTCTCTGTCAAAGGGCCAAATAGTGGTTTATATAAGAGGACTAGCTATGGATAAGTATGACAGAGTAATTGCCTGCATCATGTAATTGTGTAAAACCCTGGGAGAGTGTACAAGACGATCTAATAGATGTTTCTTGTTATATATGCATTTCTAACTTAGCTGATCATCCTTCTCCTTTCAGAAATGTTTCTTTTATTAATTTTAATTTTCTCACTGATTCCCTCTTTCTCTCTCTCTCTCTCTTCCCCACATGCATACACACATATCTAAAACATACAATTTGACTAAAGGTCTCAAAGACTTTTACGAAGACCAACTTATACCTTATAGCCTATCTTCCCATCTAACTAACCATAGATGAGGAAACTGAATTACAAATTAGTTAAATGCCTTGTTCAGGAACTTGGTGACACATCTAAAACCAGAACCCTGAGTTAAAAACTACTACTTCTAAGTAAAAAGATAAACTGCAACACATTAAATGAATGTTTAGTGGAAGGAAGCAAGTGATAGAAAGAGCATTTCTATCGAGGGAGACAAAATTTAGGGGAGAGAATCATCTATTTGCTATTTCTAATTTAACTCCCCAGTGATGAGGGAGAAAGGCTGGCCAGTGAGGACATTTTCAGTTGTGTGTTTTATTTTTACTTATTATGTGTGATATCAATTTAGTATTTGATAATGAAATTAGGGTAGGTATTTCTATGGTTTATATGTAACACAAATATAGTAGACTTATTTCTACTGAAACTCAAGTTAGATTGAGTTTTAATGGCAAAATGAACCTTGCTATGTCAGAGTATACTGTATCTCCTTGTATATTTACTACCATTTCAAACTTTAAATTGGTTTTAACATGTACAGTATAAAGAGTATATTGTATCTCATCATACATTTACAACCATTTCAAATGTCAACTAAGTTCTAACATGTAGAAAGTGAACTTCTTTTTAAGATACAGTTTAGGTTGCATAATTTGAAAATTTTGTTATTGTTCTCAAACATATTAAGGGTATAAAATATAGAAATATTTTATTATAGATAAACACAATGTCATCTTTCAGTTTTCTTCTCTGAAACTTCCACATTAATGTTTTACAATTAAAACAATTGAAAAAATAACTTATGATTAACTATTAATTATGGTGATACAAAGTTCCAGGTGGACATTAAACACAGATTTTTTTTTGAGACAGAGTCTCATTATCCCACCCTTGGTAGAATGCCATGGCGTCATAGCTCACAGCAACATCAAATTCTTGGGTTCAAGCAATCTTCTTGCCTCAGCCTTTCAAGTAGCTGGGACTACAGGCACCCACCACAATGCCTAGCTATATTTTTGTTGTAGTTGTCATTGTTGTTCAGCAGGCCCAGGTCAGATTCGAATCCTCCAGCCTCAGTGTATGTGGCCAGTGCCCTAACTACTGAGCTATGGGTGCCAAGCCTAAATACAGATATTTTTTCAGTACTTTTAAAATAACAACTGTTCCACTACCTACAAATTCCTACTATGGATCTTTGTTTTCTTAATAAGAAACCATGTTTTCACTGTCCAAAATACACACAGAGAACATATATATTTCAAAGTTTACCAGATTTCATTCAATATAACATGCATTATGACAGTATGTGAATGTGAAAAAGAGAGATACCAGGTCTTAGAAGTTGAAAATATAATTAAATAATGATAAGAAGAGCTAAGAGAATAACATCATATCAGAAAATAACATAAAAAAATCAGTGAAATGGGAAGGTAAATAAAATATTTAAGGAATGGTAGTTCAAGAATACAATGACCAAAGTTACATAGGTGGGAAGGCTTTTGATGACCTTATAAGGGAGTGCCTTAAATGTCTGATGAATAGCTTGCTATAGTGCTGTGGTGATAGCTCAATGTAGTCATCAAAATAATTGAAGATTTATCAATTTTATTAATCTTTATAAAGAACCAACTTTTTGTTTTGTTGATCTTCTGAATGATTCTTTAGCTTTCAAGTTCATTTAATTTTGTTCTAATTTTGGTTATCTCTTTACTTCTGCTTGTCTGGGGTTGGATTGATATTCCTTTTCCAATTGGTTAAGATGGCTTATTAGGTTGCCGAACTTGCTCCCTTTCTGCTTTCTTGATGAAGGCTTCTACTACTATAAATTTCCTTCTTAGGACTGCCTTTGCAGTATCTCATAGGTTTTGATAGTTTGTGTCTTCATTATCATTCTGTTCCAAAAATCTGATGATTTCTTTCTTGATCTCACCTTTGACCCAGCTATCATTCAGCCTAAGATTACTTAGTTTCCATAACTTTGAGTTTGAAGATTTTTGTGGCTGTTGCGTTCAACTTTTATCTGTGATAGTCCAAGAGGATATAAGAAATCATTTCTATTCTTTAAAATTTGTTGAAGTTAGACTTGTGTCCTAAGATATGATCAATTTTGGAGGATAATCCATGGTCTGACACGAGGAATGTGTATTCAGTTTTATTAGATTTATTAGGATGAAATGTTCTGTAAATGTCTATTAGGTCCATTTGATGTATGGTCAAGTTTAAGTTCATTATTTATTTGTTTAGTTTCTTCTTATAGGATCTATCCAGAACTGCCAAAGGGATGTCAAAATATCCAACTATTATAATGCAGGAAGATATCATATTATTTCAATCCATTAGAGTTCATTTTATAAATCAAAGAAGATTGAGGTAAGGTGCATACATGTTAATTATTGAAATATCTTCATGTTAAATGTTTCCCTGGACAAATATGTAGGGTCCAACCTTGTCTTTCCTTATTTTTATTGATTTAAATACAACGTATCTGAAAATAAGAATGCAACCCTGCTTTTTTCTGATTTCCATTTACCTGTAATATAGATGTCTATCCCTTCTTCCTGAGTCTTGTTTTATCCTTTGAGGTAAGGTGGGTCTCTTAGAGACAATGGATACCTGGCCTGAGTTTTTGCATCTAGTCAGCCAACCCATGCCTCTTTAGAAGATAATTTAAGCCATTCATGTTAATTGAGAGAGTTGACAAGTATAGGAGTGTTTTGGCCATTTTGTTTTTCAAAGGTCCAGTGCATATTTTTAACCCTTTCACCATTGTGGAAGCTACATTTTGTTCTTTAAATTCTAGGTGAGTTTATTTTCATGGTAGACCATTGTGCTGGTTATTAAGGAAAATGGATCCGAGTATTTTCTGGAGAGTTGACCGTGTTATGGCAAATTTCCTTATCATATAGAGGTCAGTAAAGTATTTGATTTCTCGATCACAAATTAAATTCAATTTTGCTGGATATAGGATAGTACTGGAATTCCTAGCCAATGTAATCAGGCAAGAGAAGGAGATCAAGGGTATTCATTTTCTTTCTTTCTTTCTTTTTTTTTTTTTTTTTGATCCAGAGCCTCAAGCTGTCACCATGGGTTGAGTGCTATGGCATCACAGCTCACAGCAACCTCGAACTCCTGGGCTCAAGTGATTTTCCTGCCTCCACCTTCTAAGTAGCTGGGATTACAGGTGCCTACCACAACACCTGGCAATTTTTTGGTTGCAGCCATCATTGTTGTTTGGTGGGCCCAGGCTGGATTCGAACCTGCCAGCTCAGGTGTATGTGGCTGGAGCCTTAGCTGCTTGAGCCACAGGTGCCGAGCCAGATCAAGGGTATTCAAATAGGCACAGAGGAGGTCCAACTCTCAGTTTTTGTAGATGACATGGTCTTATACCTGGAAAACCCCAGGGAATCAGTTGCAAAGCTTTCAAAAGTGATCAAGGAATATACCAATGTCTCAGAATACTCAATAAATACCTAAAAATCAGTAACTTTTATATATACCAACAATAGTCAAGCTGAAAATATAATTAAAGACTCTATTCTTTTTACAGTAGTTCCAGAGAATATAAAATACCTGGGACTATATCTCACAAAGGATGTAAATATCTCTATAAAGAGAACTATGAAACCCTGAGAAAAGAAACAGCAGAAGATGTTAAATGGAAAAACATCATGCTCATGGTTGGGAAGAGTGAACATTGTTAAAATGTTCATACTATCCAATTGCATTAAATCTGTATCTCCATCAAAGCACCAATGTCATACTTTAAAGAACTTGAAAAAATAGTTCTTTGTTTTATATGGAATCCAGAAAAAAAGCAAATAGCCAATACAGTACTTAGAAACAAAAACAAATCTGGGGGCATCATGCTACCAAACTTCAAATCTAGACTGATTGAAACAACATGATATTGGCACACAAATAGAGATAAAGTTATATGGAATAAAATCTAGAGATGACCCAGCCACATATCATTTGGTCTTCAATAAGCCTAACAAAAACTTGTACTGAGAAAAAGAATCCCTGTTAACAAATGGTGTTCGGAAAACTGGCTAGAGACTTGTAGAAGACTGACACTAGACTCATATCTCTCATCACTAACAAAAATTGATTCTCACTGGATACAAGATTTAAATTTAAGACATGCACCTATAAAAATACTAGAAGAAAGTACAGGGAAAATGTTTGAAGATATGGGACTGAGAAAATATTTTGTGAGGAGGACCCCCCACCCCCACCCTGACAATTGCAACAACACCAAAAATAAATTACTGGGACTTGATCAAGCTAAAAATCTTCGGCACAGCTAAGGTACTACAACTAAAGCAAACAAATAGTCTTTGGAATGGAAGAAGTTTTTTTTTATGTTATGATACCAACAAAGGTCTGATATCTACAGAGAACTCAAAGTAATCAATAAGAAAAGAACAAACAACTCCATTTCTTTGTGAGCAAGAGACTTGAACAGAAACTTCTCTGAAGATGACAGATGAATAGCTAACAAACATATGAGTAAATGCTCATTGTCTTTAATCAACAGAGAAATGTAAATCAAAACCATTCTGAGATATTACCTAAAGTCAGTGAGATTAGCCCACATCTCAAAGTCCCAAGCCTGCAGATGGTGGCATGGATTTGGAGAGAAAGGAACACTTATACACTGCTAGTAGGATTACAAACTAATATAACCTTTATGCAAAGATGTATGAAGAATCCTCAAGGAACTAAAAGTTGACCTTCCATTTGATCCCACAATCACATTACTAGGTATCTACCCAGAAGAACAAACATCATTTTACCACAAAGGCATTTACACCAGAATGTTATTGCAGCCCAATTCATAATTGCCAAGTCATG
Source organism: Perodicticus potto (assembly GCA_963574655.1). Classification (NCBI taxonomy): domain Eukaryota; kingdom Metazoa; phylum Chordata; class Mammalia; order Primates; family Lorisidae; genus Perodicticus; species Perodicticus potto. Next base: position 11,041 of record CAUYRH010018168.1, read on the forward strand.
TAAGCAATCCAAATGCCAATCAACCCATGAATGGATCAACAAATTGTGGTATATATATACCATGGAATGCTATTCAGCCATAAAAAGAGATGGAGACTTTACATCTTTTATGTTTATCTGGATGGAGTTGGAACACATTTACTTAGTAAAGTATCTCAAGAATGGGAAGAAAAGTATCCAATGTAGTCAATACTATTATGAAACCAATATATAAACACACACTCATATGAATGATAAAACATAAAAATAGTTTAGCAAAGAGGAGAAGAGGGAAAGGAGAAGGGAGGCAGAGGAAGAATTGATGTAAGAATGGAGGGCATTTGTGCACAATGCCTAAAGTGCACAATGCAACAATATATTTCAAAATAACTAAGTGTAAATTATAAATGTCTCACCACAAAAAATAAGTAAGGGAGGTGATGGTTATATTAATCAGTTTGATTTAAGCATCCCATATTGTATCACTACACTATGCTCCATAAATGTATACAGTTATAATTTTAATTAAAAATTAAATAAAAAAAATTGAAGTGAACAAGTGCAAGTAAAGTTTTAGCAAGAAAGGAAATGTTTATTTTAATGGCTTGGACAGTAAGCCTGGCCTTGTCTTAACAATTGCAGGCATAATAGAGAGCACAGTGCTGAATTTTATAATTTTATGCATAACCTTTGAGAGTTGTCAGCTGCTTCTTGGAAATTCCCAGCGTCTTGATAATTCTGTTCCCATAACAACTCTTTTCTATCTGCCCATGTCATAAAGACCTTGGGACATTAATCGGTCCTGTAAAATAACCAGTTAAAAAAGATTAGAGTGGGGTGTTAAAGAAGAGGCAAAGAGGGATGTTTAAAAATATAGAAACAAAAATATAAAAATAAAAAATATAGATACATTTTCAAGATAAGTAGAGTATGATTAAAGGAATTTATGTTAAATGATCTCAGTTATGTTATTTGAGGAAAAAAACAGTAATAGCAGTTAGAATGGAAGGCAAAGAATCATGGGAAATGTTCAGAAGAATGGAATGTGCTTTAATTTGAGATAAATATTAGAACTGGGTAACAGTAGGGCTACCCAGTAAAGGTCATTTATTATATATGTCCTAATCATTCTGTAACTTTCTCCTTACTGGAACAGATAGTAGGAAGAGAGAAACATGAAGGTCCTAAAACAAACTCATTTGAAAGATAAATCAATCTGGGTGCAAACTGACAATACAGATAAATACTAACCAATTTTAGATCTCAGTCCAAGTTAATATTTGGACTGTAAATAGAATAATAATGAACAAAACCCACAATGAGCCCACTCCATATGATACTAAATTGGGTAATGAGTATAGTGCTCTCTGTTGAACTCCATAAAATAATGACATTAATTTAAATAATTATTCGACATTCAAGGATGGAAGATATGGGTTCTTCATTTAGTTGTCTATATTTTCATCTTTTTTAAGAAAAAAATTTTCTGTTAATATTGAAAATGACTAACATCTGACATTATAAGTAGAAACACTGGGTCAATGTGGAAATGCATAGTTTTATATCTGGGTTTGTGTTCTTGTGTATAAAGGAGAACAAAGCCAAGTGATAAAAAAACAAATTTGAAGGATAATCTACGTGACTTGGGGTTCCAGCTTTATCACTTTGTTTTGTATACCTGTGGACAAATTACTGAAACACTCATTATTCTCATTGGTAAAGCTGGAATAATGAAAGCATGAACTAAAGTAAAATCCTAAGGCTTCCCCTCAGTGACTGACTGACTCGACCCCTTCTTGGGCAAGAGGATCCCTAAAACCTGAGTTACTAGACAAGAGAAAGGAGATCAAACATACCTCATCTTGCTTCCTCCCTTCTTAGAGATGTCCTTTGCGATTAACTAACAGGTCTAAGACTATGCAAAAATCTACCTACAGGTCCTCAATATGCATAACAAACCACTTGAGTCACTTTAGTACTTAGTCTCTAATTAACTGATCTTGTATTGTCAGCATTCCTTTTCACTGATTCCTGGTCTTTTAGATAAAGCCTAAACTCTTTCAGGCAATTATCAGCTAAAGAATCTTTAAACTCACCTATCACCTGTAAGCAAACCCCCCATATCCCACTCTTTGGGCCAAACCACATATGTATGTTTTCTACATTTTGATTTATAACCTCATCTGAAATTCCTGTCTCCCTGAAATGTATAAAACAGAACTACAACCCCACCACTGCAAGTTCTCTTGCTTATGGCTTCCTGGGTGTGGCTCCAGGTCATGGTCCTCAAGTTTGGCTCAAAACAAACCTCCTTAAATTATTTTACAAAGTATGGCTTCTTTTCTGTTGACAAATGTATCAAATTCATCACAAGTAGTAAGTATTAAAAAAAAAAGTCCATGTAATGAGCAATTCATGGCCCATAGGAAGTACTAAGTAGACATTGACTATTATTAATACTATTATCATTTATGATGTGGGAATTATATTTTTAGCATCATATTTTAAGCCTTAACAATTCTTTTGAGAACTATTATCTTACACTCCTTTAACTTTTTACCTCCCATTAAAAAAAAAAAAGAAAGCACCAGAATGTAAGTTTCACAAGTGAAAGAATTTTTGTTCAGTTGTGTTCACTGCTCTGAAGTCAATAGTTAAGATGGTATCAAGCACATGATAGCCTCTTAATAAATATTTTTGAGTAAATTTATGCCATATTAGTGCTTTATAACAAAAGATGGTAATATATTATTACTACATTTCATCCTTCCCTTTCCTCTTATATGTGTCCTTTTGTTTACAGAAACAAGTTACAATCACAGCTAGTTAATTGATGGGCTTAGTTGTTAGATGACATGGATAATTATGCTAAGATAAAAAATAAAAATAAAAGGACAAGATAGAATACTATTTTAACTGTATGGACAAATACTAAGGAAATGATTTAGTTGGACATGTCCTATTACTATAAAAGAACATGCCATATTGTTTCAAAAATACTAGAGAAATTGTATGTATGAAAGAAGATACAGAGATAATTCTAACAGAAAAAGCAAATCACTGGAACTTTTGTGTTATCTTGGCTACTTAGGAATTATCAAAGGAACTGTTCTGTACTTCAATGTCATCTATGTTGCTATTGAATAAAAACATTTTTAATCTTAATAAATACAACATTTATAATGACATTATTAGCATTTTATCCCTTAAATCCCATGGTGCAAAACTTTAGTGATCTGATTTGATGTATATAGAACGAAACTGGGTAATTATATTCTGTCTGTCTAAAGTTGTTAAGCTATTTCAAATGGAATAAATGCTTTGCTTGTTCAAAATTTAGAGTAATGTGACTTTTCATAATTATGGCCTTGTTGTGTTTCACTCACTGAAAAAAAAGGAAACTATGATTGTCTGAATAATAACTTCGAAAAGTTGTTTTTTTTTTCTTTTGTCCCAGCACATCAAAATTCATCTAGCTGAGAGGTATAAGACTGTTATTGTAGAATAGGCTACTGCATTGCCCTCAGCTATTGGATTTTTTCCCACTTTTCTCCTGGATTCTTTAAGAAATGAAGCAATCATTTCACTGAAGAAAGTCCATTGGAGGAAGGTGAATTTACCCAGAAGGATCAAATCTTTCAGGTGACAAAGAAATAAGTAATGTGAATCTCATTAACATATATCACCACTATCAAATCAGGCATGTGTGAGAGCCTTTGGTACTTTCAAGAGGGTCCTATATCTGACAGAGATGTTCTTTTTCCACCTTGATAAACCTACTATTTTAAGTCATCATCTAAATACTTTCCTAAATACATCATTTTTTCCAGAATCCCCAGTTTCGTTCTTCAAAAAAGATATTTCTTGAGGGAGGAGCCAAGATGGTGGTCTGTAGCCAGCTTTCTGCTGATGCTCCCATCCAGAAGGAGAGTTAAAAGACAGAAATTTAGCAAGAAAGCCAACGGTTTGGAACTGAGCCAAAACAGAAGGTCGAAGAATGCACATCAACCCTGTTGGAGAGACTTGCAACCCCAAGGATACAAATAAAAGGTACAGAGCACATCACCAAGCGGACGGGAGTCCCCTCCCCCATGAGAGCCGCTTGCAGTATATGCCATACATCTATACAAACAAGAAAGTAGAGTTCAGATGTCCCCCCACTCAAACCCAAGGGAGAGACCCTCTAAAAACCAGACCCCCTTCCCCTACTAGGGTGCCGCGGCACTCTCCTGCCAGGCATAAAACTGTATAAAAACTGTATATATTCTCTACCTGCAAGTTGGAACTCCTGGCACTCCCCTCCACTCTCACCCTGAGGTCTGGAGGTCTGTCCCCCACGGAGTCCAGA
>CAUYRH010018170.1:0-10716 GCA_963574655.1 Perodicticus potto
CTTCATGACTGTATTGACAACCTGGCCCAGGTCCACAGCATACGTCAGGACCTTACAGACCAGCCTCTCCCTGACTCAGAAGCCACTTGGTACACGGATGGAAGCAGCTTCATACAAGATGGATGCAGGTATGTGGGGACAGCAGTAGTGTCTGAAACAGACTGTTTGGGCAGAGCCCCTTCCAGATGGGACGTCAGCTCAGAAAGCTGAACTTATAGCCCTAACACAAGCTATGACCTTGAGAAAAGGCCTAAGACTTAACATTTATACTGATAGCTGGTATGCCTTCGCCACTGCCCACATACACAGGGCAATCTACCAGGAGAGAGGACTCCTTACAGCAGAAAGAAAAACTATTAAAAATAAAAAAGAAATACTTGACCTCCTAAAGGCCTTGTGGCTTCCCCAGAAGCTAGCCATCATCCATTGCCCTGGCCATCAGCAAGGCGACTCCCCTGTGGCCACAGGCAACCGGCGGGCCAATCAGGTCACCAGGACAGTAGCCACTTCAGTTACCTAAGAGCTTCCTACTACCACCTTGCCAGACCCTGGACCCCCAACACTCCCACCATCTCCAGAGTATACTCCAGAGGACTTATAATAGATAAAGCAGATCCCACAGGCCCACTCCCTGGAGAAGTACAATGGATGGTACATCACCTGTGACAATAAAGTGCTTGTGCCAGCAAAACTGGGGCAGGAAATCCTCCATTAGATCAACTCCTCCACCCACCTGGGGTCACGTAAAATGAAAGACTTTTTGCACCACGACAAAATCAAGATGCAAAATCAGAATACCAAAATTGATAAAATCATAGCTTCATGCAAAGTATGTATTACGACTAACAGTGTATCTAGCCCACACAATCCAGGGTCCAGAGAGCATGGAACAGAGCCAGGTACGTACTGGGAAGTGGACTTTACTGAAATCAAACCAGGTAAATATGGATACAAATATCTCCTTGTGTTCATAGATACATTCTCAGGATAGGTAGAAGCATTTCCTACCAAAACAAAACTGCACAGGTAGTTGCAAAGAAGATAATAGAAGATATAATGCCCAGGTTTGGAATTCCTAATCAGATAGGATCAGATAATGGCCCAGCCTTTACTTCTCAGGTGTGCAGAGTCTAGCAGAAGCCTTGGGGACTAATTGGAAATTACATTGTTCAGGACAGGTAGAGCGGATGAACTGCACTCTAAAAGAGACCCTGACTAAATTAATCATGGAGACTGGTGGTGACTGGGTGTCTCTCCTCCCCTTTGCCCTGTACAGGGTGCAAAACTCACCCTACTTGATGGAGAAAACTCCCTATGAAATTCTCTTTAGGAGACAATCCCCTATAATCCCTAAATTGCACTGCAAAGCCCTCACTTCAGGGGATCTAGATCTTAAAACATGGACAGATTATGCAGTAACTGTGCATTTTTATCAAAAGGCACAATGAGCTGATTGGGAGAAACTCATAGCTCTCTACAGCTCAGGACCTGTTCCTGAACCACATGCTTTCTGGCCTAGAGACTGGGTGTACGTGAAAGGTCATCAGCAGGAAGCACTGGAATCCTGGTGGAAAGGCCCATACACTGTGGTCCTCGTCACCCCCCAGTGGAAACCCTAATGGGACCCTAATAACCCACTGAAACTCAAACTGCAGAGATGCCAGGATCCTTGATGCAGCTGTGTGTGTACCACCTACTGACTTGCTCTGCCTTATTGTCTGCTCTCACCACTGCTAACCCCCATGTTCCAGTCACCGTCACCTGAAAAATTGTGAGTGCTATTATAGATCACGCTGTAAATCAGACCTCAGGCTTCTGCCGCTCATGTGGAGCCAGATGCCGCCCCCTCCATCGGTCCCTTCCTCAGCAGCCTGGCACCTCCCTCCCTCCCCTCTGCTGACACTCACCAAGCAGGAGGCAGGGCTGAGGTGGCAGCCTCCACTGCTGCTGGTACTGCTGCCACTGCCTCTGCTGCCGCCCTTGCTGTTCAGGCTAACCGTGCCTGGAACAGGCCGCCAGACCCACAGCCCCCAACGACCCAGCTAGGTTGGGCGACCCAGGGTGGCACCTTACTATTTCTTCCCGGCCACAGCCCTCCCCTCACAGTTAAGCACCTGTTTGCCTGAAGTTAATTTCCAAAAGCAGGATTCTCCCTGGCTCACAACTCTAATTTCAACCATAACAGGCCCACTTGTAATCCTGTTACTGCTGTTAACTTTCACCCCCTGAATAATTAATAAGTTACGGGCTTTCATCCAAGCTAGAATAAATACTGTTCAATTAATAGTTTTACAGGCACAGTATACCCCCTTCAGCACTGAAATCACTAGCAATGACATAGAGCTAGAAGAGCCAGGATTGGATCTTCTATGCACCAGAGAAAGGGGGGAATGTAAAGACCAAGCTGACTCCATTTTATTAAAACTAACTCCATCTTATTCCTCAGCCTTCATTATGTAGCTACATACTGAAAGCGTTAACTTACTCCCTCCCCAGCCCCTCATCCTTGTGTCTGCCCTGAGTGATAGCAGCTCCTTCCCAGACCAGCCAAGGACAAGTATTACTCAGTCCCCTAGACCTCTATCAGCTCACCCCAAACCCCCTCCCTTTTTCCTTTCTGTACCCTTAAAAACCCCCTCCTTTTTGAGGCCACGGGCTTCTCCGTTTTCCTGCTGTGCCAGGTGTGAGAGGCCCCCAGCCCGGGCTTGTAAATAAACCTCTTGCTTTTGCATCAGATTTAGTCTCTCTGTGATATATGTGTGGGATCCCTCGAGCTGGGCACAACAATTGTATTCCATGATTGCATTAATGCAAACAGCTATGATTTAAAAAAAAAAAAAAAAAAAGAGAGAGAACATTGACTTTAGAGTTCCCAGAATTTGAATCCCCATTGTGTTAGAAAAATGTTTCTATATTGCTGTCCATGGGGTATCTGTAAGAGTTAACTTTTCTGAGCTCTCCTCACTTGTTACTCAGTTGCCTCCAAGGAATCTATCACCTGCTTGGAGAACATGAGAGGCATCAGAGGGTCCTCACCCTGGAGAGTGACTTCCTGCTCTGTTGTCCACTTGCTCTTAGCATGTGGTGGAAAGAAAGGAGTACAGTTGCCTGCCTGTGCCAGGGAATCAGTTGGACAAACTGACATCTCATTAGGAAGGACCAGCATGACTACAAACCCAAGCCCTCTACTCCATTCTCACTTTTATTGTCTTCCTTCTAATTTACCACTAAAACCTTATATAAATCACTCACTCCCTCTAAGGGTAGGGGGAATGGATTTTCAACTCTAAAAATAGTACTGTGAGAAGAACAGTGTAAGAAAGTGATTAGAAAATGACTAACCGAGTGCCTAATACACAATGTAACCTTTATAAGCAGCAGCAGCAGCAGCATCTTTGTCGTTCTGATCATGTCTTTCTTGTGGAAAGTATTCAATAAATATGTGTTAATGCATTTGCTGTCAAATATGGTACCCAAGATTAAATCATGTAGAAAAGCAAGATTTTTAAAAGTGTCCTTATAATCTTAATTACTTTTTCATATAACTTACTCCTTACTAACCTCCCAAACCTGAAGCAATATAGGAAAAGCAAAGTGTTAATTTTGGCAGTTTTTGTTGACATTGATTAATGCAGAAAGATATTACTCACTAATTACAGACAGAACCCCCTCATTTGAACTCAATAACAGTTTTAATTAAAATTCTTAGTCTCCCAAAGCATGGCTCCCTTAACCTGGTTTAATTATTTGGTGGGACTTGCCTATGACCTTGTGTTAATTTGCATAGTACTAAACGTGTTTCTCTATTTATCTGGATATGTACTATTATGGAGAAATTTCACATTTTAGCTAAAATCAACATTAACCAAAGATGCCAGCTGATTAATTGGTCTTAGGGATGTGTCATGCAAGCACTTAAAATGCAAATACAGAGAGGATTTTAATGGCTAATTTTTAATAATAATGTGGAATATTTCAGCAGGTTCATATAATTTTTGTTAAATGTGAACTTATTAATACCACTTAAATCATGCAACATCAGAAAGCAGTCTTCTTTTTAATATTTTGTACCCTGTGTTGTTCCAAGTTGGTGGATAAATCAAATATAGAGTCTATGTGAAAATTTAAATGAGCATACTACTTTTTAACATTTAATATCAGTTGCAAAGCTGCAAGTAACTCTATTTTAGGAATTTACCTTATAGTTTCACAAATATGTGTGCAAGAAGGTTTCATGCAGAATAATTTTGTAATAAAGAAAACCTAAAAATGACATAAATGTCTTTTCATAGTATGCATCTGTACAGCAAGGCAGACACATCAGGACATTCATGAAACCATGTTCACGGTACACTGTGCAGCATTGCAGATCAGTTGCAGAGATGATAAAAAGAGTTCATGCCTATTACAAGGATGTGATTTGTTTATTCAAGGGTGCAGAACTTAAGGAAAGTAAGGTGATAGCACAGAAGAAGAGCGAGCACAGCCTGCCTGAGTACAGCTTGCCCCTTGGCCTGGGTTTCCTATAGGAAAAGCCACTGCCAAAGATGCCTCCATCCAGGTAGGGCCCTGCTGACATTAATCAAGAACTACATTCTCACTTTGTCACTGACTTTATATACTGTAGTTTCTGTGACCATTCCAGAAGAACTTGCTCTAATAATCTATATCTTCTGTTTACAGTACTGTTTATAACATGCGTACCTAGTAGGTGAGCTGAACTAGCAACACCTCCTCCCATTGAAAGAAAGAACATAGAACTGGTGCCTGGTTACCCCTGTCAACATTTCTGCATTGAGCTTTCTGGAGTCTCAGAAAGCCTGTCTCTTCTAAAATTGCTTTTAAAAGAAAAGATAAAAGAAAGAATGAAAAGGAAGGAAGGAAGGAAGGAAGGAAGGAAGGAAGGAAGGAAGGAAGGAAGGAAGGAAGGAAGGAAATAACAAAATAAGGGAGTAAAATAAATTTTTTAAAGTCAGAAATATTAAACCTTCTGCTTCCTGTTAGGAAAAAAATAAGACAGAACAATTAATCTAGAATTCACCTAATCAATATAATAGCTATCTAATTGTTTTAGACGTTACTCAGCTTGTATTGAGTGACAAAGCTGAATATTATCCATGTCTCTTTTTTAATCTCTTATTCTCCTTCATGTCTGTGTACATTCACAATAAAAGAATGCATATATCCAAAGCCCTCATCCCCTCCAAAAGCAAAAATGTATATAAGACAGATATGTGGTAAATTTATAATAAAATAAAAATTAAATACATAATTTGAGATTAGTTTTTCTTTAGCTGTGGCACTGCATCCATACATTTCAGGCTTTTTCTTATCTTTAAGATAAAATTTGTTAAAATGAAGACACAATTTAATTCTCTAGAGCACATTGCAACACACATTGTTAAGGCGACGCTCTCAAATAAAAGTCATGCATAATTATAAATATCATCTGCCCTCTGAATAAGCATCACACATTTCAAGAAAAGGAAAATGAGAAATGTTTTAAAATAACATAAAGAAGAAACAGCAATGCCCATGTTTGTGGGACACTAGCTCCACTCACTACTCATGCTTTGTAATTATTCTGGAACCTGGAGCTCAAATGTGAGATATACCATTAGTAGAAGAAAAAAGATTCCCATAAACATTAGTTTAGCATTTGTAGTTTGACTGAACAATTTAGAAACAATAAATTATAAATTAATAAAATTATAAGATAGAGAATTTTACTTTCACTTTCTGAAGAGATATAAAGACAGAAAACAGGATGACACTTGAAATGGCCCAAGTTAAGTCTCACTTGTGTATGCAAGATCAAGACATGATAAAGTCACTCAGGAGGCCGAACCACCTTTCTTGCTCCAGGATTCTTCAGGTATGGTCTTCATTTTAATATACTTATACTAGAAATTTTAACTTTTCTGAAAGAAACGAATACGACTCCCTTGCTTTTTCTTTCCTCTCTTTCCTGCCCTGAATCTGATAGAGAGTTTTTGATAGTTTATGAGTCGAAGTGTATGATTTAAAAAGTCATAAGGATAGTGGAGTAGAAATGTTACAAGAACCTAGGTCCCTGGTGACATTTCTAAGCTATGGGCTGTGAGTCAGTGGTCATGAAATTCTAGACTCTATGTGTGAGAAAAATAAATGCTTTTAGAATTAAATTCTTGTGAGCTAGATATTTTGTTGCTTGCAACCAAATATGTTCCTCAATCATTATTTCTCAAATGGGACTGTTCGCAGGAATCACAGGGTAATCGTTCAAAATCCAGTTTTCTAGGTATCTCCTTTAGAAATTTTATTACTGTAGGTTTGGGATAAGAGCCAGAATCTATATATTTAACAACCATTCCAAGTGGCCCTTAGGTGTTTTCAAACTTAAAAAGCATTTGGTAAACCAACTGTTACCAGTTGCCTAGAAATGTATCTTCATTCTGCACATGGTGTTTTGTCCACACAACCTTAAGGCAGGCCAGGAATAACAGAGAGGTGAGAAATGTTCACAGGTGTTTCTCATTACTTTCCCTCCTCTGATGCCTTGGTTCCTGCCACTTTGCCTCACCCACCACTGTTCACCACGTTTCCAAATTGTTTTCCCTATAGACTTTCTTTTGCCTGCTAGAATTCTCACTTTCCCTGGAATATGTTCTTCTCATGTGTCTCTTTCTTACTTCATAGTTTTCCTTCTATGCTTCTGTTCCTCTTTATTCATGATTGACTCTCCCTGAGAAGCCATTTGCAATCCCATATTATGAAGAATTCCCTATAAAAATAAATTATATTGTACTATGTTTGGGAGATAAACTTGATGGGGTAAACAGCTGTACACAGCAGCACTGTGAAAGTAAGTTTAAAACAAAATCCAACCAGCTGCTCAGCATGAACACACTGAAAGCTGAGATCAGCTGTTGTGCTGCCCAGCACTGCAGCTGCCCTCCAGAAAGTCAGGCTTGCTGCAGGAGAGATGAAAACTAGTGGTGCCAGGTGATCAAGGCAGGGGCAGCAAAATGTGCCCTGTCCAAAATCGGATAGGATAATGATAATATTTCTTTCCACACATTTGTGTGTTTCAGCAGACACAAATCAAATGATTCTAGGGGCTGCTTTATTTAAAGGAGAACATTGATATCAACATTGCGGAGGCATGGATGTACATACATATCTCATTTTTTAAAACAAAGTAACAAAAATTGGTCATAGAAATTGAAATCACCTTTCCCTTGGGAGTCTGTAAGCCTATTCTTTTCTGATAAAACAACTTCACCTAGGAGATTCTGGGGGTTTCCCCCCCTTTTTTTCTGCAAATGTTGTACATTTCTTTTTTAAAAAAGGTAGAATTAATCTGTATTTTGATGAAAAATCATAAGATTAAAGATTGATTTATATTGCAATTATTTTCTAGCTCAATTACTTGTTGGCACTTGAATCTCTCTCTTTTTTTTTAGTTATCGTCTATAGTTTTTTTTTAAATTTTTTAAAATTTCAGATTAATATGAGTATACATGTGATTAGGTTACAAAGTTTGTTTTTATAAGGTTAAACAGGGTTGTAGTTGTGTCCTTCACCCAGGAAGTGTTCCATATACTCATGCACTGTACCCATTGGGTAAGAACTTACTCAAATCCTACCCCCATTCCCCTATACTTGAGTTTAATTGAATTTTCCTCTCATGTGAGCATGTAGTTGTTAATCTTCTGAGTACACATGATGCTTGCTTTTCCACTTTTGTGATACTTTGCTTTGAAGAATTTTCTCCAAATCTCCATAAGATATCTTTTCTCCAAAAGATACAAAATCTCCATATTTTTGTGGTTGAATAGTATTCCATGATGTACATATGCCACAGTTTATTAATCCATTCATGGATTCATATACCTTGTAATGGGATTATAGGATCAAATGGTACTTTTAGTTCTTTGAGGAATCTCTATATTACTTTCCATAGTGGCTGTACTAGTTTTCAATGAAGTGTGACTGTTCCCTTTTTTTCCACACCCATGCCAAATTGTGTTGCTTTGGGACCTTGTGATGTGAGCAGTTCTATCTCTCAGTATTGCCAATGAAAAGTAGGCAATACTTCAAAGTGGTTCGATTTGCATTTATCAGATGATTAGGGATGATGAGTCTATTCAATGAATGGCACTGGAAAAGCTGGTTAGACTAACACCTGCACTTCTCCCTATTTACAAAAACTAACTCATGAGGGATAAAAAACTTTAAATCTAAGACACAAAACTATAAAATCCCTAGAGGAAAGTGTGGGGAAAAACTGTTAATCTTATTGGCCTAAGGAAAGAATTTACAAAGAAGACCCCAGTGACAACTGCAGCAACAACAAAAATAAAGAAAGAGAACCTGATGAAGTTAAAAAGTTTCTGCACAGCTAAGGACACAATCAACAAAGCAAAGAGAAAACCACCTTCAGAATGAGAGAAGATATTTGCATGCTATGGGTCTGACAAAGGGCTAATAACCAGAATCTACAAAGAACTCAAACTAATCAACAAGAAAAGAGCAAACAACCTCATAAAAAACTGGGTAAGAGATATGAATAGAAACTTTTCTCATGAGGACAGACTAAATGGCCAACAAACACATGAACCTCTTCTACCATATACTCTATTGACCTCTAGGGAAAGAGAAATTCTGCCTCCAATACACCCCCTCTGACAGTATAACTTTAAACAATTTATCTCTGCAGAGCTAATATCAGACTCTTTATATTTTCCCCACTAGGCATCTTATGGTTACACAGAACATGCCAGTTGCTTGCCAGTTGCTTGAAAAAGTTAATTTTTATACCACAATACACCCAAATTCTTAATAATTTTAAGCTAAACTTCGCTAATTTCTTTAAAAGAAACTCCTAGAACATGATTTCCATTATTCTAGTATACATCATTTGAACCTGATATTGCTTATTTCTTTAAAATCAAGGCTCAAGATTATGTGAAGTATTCAAATTGAATTCTGATAAAAAAGAATCAATAGGATTATTATCTTTTTTAAAATGTTATATGGAAATTAATCTCAACCTATATTAATTTATGATTTGGAAGATGTTTCATAATATTTTTGATTAACATTTACTATTTTGACTATTTTTATAAGTACTTTTTTATCCCATATTAAATATCACTCTACCACATCTCTATTTCTATAATTGTGCAAGTGGATATTGGCTCAAACATTTAAGCATTAACATTAGAACTGTTGCACTTTAACTTATTTTATATGTAGATTTCTGTGGATTTTGATTCTGCCATACAATATACTTTCTACTCTTTCAGCTTCAAGCCTTCAAAAAATTAAAGAATCTTTTTTTGTCTATCAACTCTTCATTAAATATCCAGCCCTCTATTAAACTAGGTCATCATCATAAAGATGCATATAATAAATGCTTATCACCCTCTCCTTGCTCAGTGCACTTCTTGTATGGAGTACATGAGACTCCATACAAGGATTCCCTATGTTGCCTTCACAACAATATAATTCAACTACAGCTCTGGCCTTTATTGGTTAAGGGATATTGCATGGAGAATATATGTTTTTTTTGTAAGACCACTATGAGAGTACCGTTTGTTATGCTGCACAAAGTCTCCATCTTAATCTTTGCAAATTTTTCTCTGAGTTGAAGGAATAAAAAACTGAAGGAAAGAAAATTTTTCTTTTTAATGATAAAATGAGAGCAAAGAATTTCCCCCCCTTTGCCTCATTGCTAAAGCTCAGAATAAGTTTGTAGCAAATACCTATAACTTTTATTTGCATGAATATTTTGATAGCACTATCCTTTATTATTTGTTTTTCCTTTTTCTGATGTTAGTTGTTTGTTAGATTTTAAACTATATAAATATACCAATGGAATGTATTAGTTTGCATATTGATACGATTATTAAATGAGATAGGATTAAGTACAAAATTCTCTCTATCTGGTAGGTTAATTTTAACATATTAGCACTTTTATTATCCACAGTTGGCTGGTTACTAATCCATGCATACTTATAATGTAATTCACACTCTTTTTAAAAAAATAAAATGTATACGTTCACAATCTCCATTTCAGCATTCCCATACACATTCCTCAAATCTCTCCAAACCTTGCTTTTTTTCTTAATAATTTTACTGAACTATACTTGCCAAGATCACCACTGGCCCCAATGTGATTTAATCTAATAATTAGTTTTTAGCTGGCACACTACCTAACTTCTCTTAGAATCCACACAGCATTTTTTAGTAACATTGGTTCCTCTGCCTGGATTGTGTTTCTTCCTCACCTTCACCTTACTGGTCTCTACTATAATTTACTCTTAGCTCATTGTATTCTAAATACTTCACTTTTTAATTAAATAATTTATAGGCCAGGTACAGCAGCTCACTCCTATAATTGTAGCACATTGGCAAACCAAGGCAGGAGAATTAGTTGAGTCCAGCAGTTGAAGATCAGCCTCAGTAACATAACAAAACCCTGTTTCTAAAAGAAAAAACTAGCAAGTCATGGTGGCATATGCCTACAATCCCAGAAACTTGGGAAACTGAGGCTAGAGGATTACTTGGAGTTCAGGAGTTTGAGGCTTTAGTGGAGTGTGATCACGTTACTGAACTCCAGTCTAAGTGACAGATTAAGATTCTGTCTCTTAAAAAGGAGAAGGAGAAGGGGAAGGAGGAGGGGACGTGAAGGAGGAGAAGAAGAAAAAGAAGAAGAGGAGGAGGAGAAAA
>CAUYRH010018172.1:0-35774 GCA_963574655.1 Perodicticus potto
CACCGTGACCCCCCCAACCCCACCTCCTTCCCTCTTTTTGCGCTTCCCCTCCCCCACCTCCCTGTGTCCGTCCTTCTCTCCTCTCCCTCCTTCCTCACCCCCCACCGGGTACTAGGTACACCAATTGTGCGCATATCAGAATTGAGTACATGGGATTCATGCTTCTCTATTCTTGTGATGCTTTACTAAGAATAATGTGTTCCAATTCCATACAGGATAATACAAAGGCTGTAAAGTCTCAATTTTTTTTAAATGGCTAAATAGTATTTCACAGTGTACATATACCACAGCTTATTAATCCATTCCTGGGTTGGTGGGCATTTAGGCTGTTTCCACATTTTGGCAATTGTAAATTGAGCTGCAATAAACAGTCTAGTGCAAGTGTCCTTATGATAACGGGATTTTTTTCCTTCTAGGTAGATGCCCAGTAATGGGATTGCAGGATCACATGGGAGGTCTAGCTTGAGTCTCTGAGAGTTCTCCATACTTCCTTCCAAAAATAAGCTGACTCTTTTGAGTGAATCATTTTCAGCATTTCTGAAAGTTTAGTTCTGTAATATGCAATTATAAAATGTGAAAAATTATCTTCAATTATTGTTTGTTTTTAATTACTATATTAAAACCACAATATCTTCATCAGGAAATAACTCAGATATGAGTTATCTTTGCAAAAATATCACAAAAAATTAATGTTGAAAAATTCAGGTTGGTAAGTAAAGTGCTTAAAGAGTTAGTTTAAAAAGATCCCATATCTCTTTTTCTATCTACAATCAAATCACTGTTAAAATGTGTTATCTAAACACCAAATCTGAGCTAAAATGAGAACAAAATATCTCAAAACATAAGGACTACTAAATGCTAAATATAAAAAAATTAGAAACTCCCCCATAGGTCAACTCCTCTGAGCTTACATATTAAGTTGCAGCAAATTGAGCTATCAGCTGAATCACTCAGTTGAACTATCACTATTCCTGATATTCTGGGTTCTTTGGGACTGTTTTAAGCTTTGTGTGGCTTGATAACCAAGATAGAATTTGGTTTTTGCAGAATCAACCTATGGAAAATATTGGAGGACAGTGCATGTGATCCCTTGATTGCATTGCTATCCAATGAGCCTGTTTTGGGGATAAATTTCCAAAGATTCATTAAGGGTGAAGATAGCTTTTTTTTTTGAGACAGAGTCTCATTTTATTGCCCTCGGTAGAGTACTGAGGTGTCACAGCTCACAGCAATCTCCGACTCCTGGGCTTAGGTGATTCTCTTCCCTCAGCCTCCCAAGTAGCTTGGGCAGTGCTATGTTTTTAAAAAAGAAGGCCCAGGAAAAAAAACAGAAGCAAGACTTAAAACAGATTTTAAGAAACAGCTACTTAAATGCAAAACCAGTTGAGAAACATAACATTATGATGCAATGGCAGAAAGAGTTTAATTAAAGGTAGATCAACTCCTTAAATTCTAATCAAACAGGAGAGAAAGTCCATTGTATTTGAATTCCCTTAGGGTTAAAATCCCTGAGCAATATTAAGGCAAATTATTTATAACTTCATAATAGTATCTAGTTAGAATATTTATTAATAAACACCCAATTTACTTTCAGACCTGTATTTCTCATATATCATATGATGATATTAATGCCCTTCCCAAATAATTGCTACTACCATAACCAACACTCATGAATGACAATATTGTTGAAAACAAAACTTTTATGTTCTCTAATCTACTTTTTTATTTTAAAAGCTTAGTGATTGATGCAGGTAGGATGGCATTTTAGATATTTATATATGTCTTAATTCATTTTATTTTAAAAACACTGAATTTTTTTATTACTTAAAGATACTAAAAAACACACTCTGATCATTTAGACTTGGCACTCTGACTCCACTTTTAATTTGCAACATATTGACTTCTTTATTATCACTAGACTAAAATACTATAATAAATTGATTTTCCCACATGATCATATTATTTAGACACTCAAGACTTGAATCCCCAAAAACCTAAGGTCAGTAGAAAACAAGCTATTTGAGCTTACATAGGAAACAAACCCAAACTCTTGGCCAAAGTGAACAATTGAAATTCCTGTTGAGGTTAAAAAAAAAAAAAAAGTCCCCACAACCCCCTCAAGTATCCTCCTTTTCAGGCAGCTCAGCACTTCCAAACCGAGCCAGAATGAGGAGCCCTGAGATCCCTGTGGTCGCCGGCTTCCCAAGTATTCCAAACCCACGCCTGGACAAGAAGCTCCAGGAATCTCATCAGAAGCCTTGACTCCAGGAGGTTGCTAGTTACATTTCCAAACCAGAGAGGTTTGGAAACGGTCACACTGAACCTTCGACCCATTGTGGACTTAACGCATCCATATTTCAGTCACCAGCATTCATCTAAGAGGACAGACCCCTTTCCTGATAGCTGCATAGTTAATGTGCCATGTGCACGGCAAGAAGCCTGGCTGGGCCGACATGATGGTTCAGTTTAACAACCCAATAAATATATTGAAAATAACCAATGAAAACAAAATTACAGAGACTGCCTTGTAGCTCAGCTGCCGTAGCCTCTCCAGCCAACCTCAGCCTTCACCTCAGCACTGCGCAAAGTTCAGAATCACTAAAGCATCAGAAAGGTTGGGCAAGAAGAAAAATAAAATAGAAAAGAAGCCACCTTCACACACACACATAATAAAATTTGATCCTAAAGTATTGGGAACTTTATTTTCAATTGCTAAAAAGGGAACAGAGAGGTAGTTCATTTCACAATAATTACAGAAATTATACAATTTCTCTAGATCTCAGCTTTCTTAGTGGAAAAATGGCATTAAGAGCACATCACTCTAGTTTTAGGCATTAAATGAACTGAGCCCATGACAGATTCTTACAAGGTGCACAGCCCAGTAACAACTAGTATATTTTAGTTTCTTTCCTTAGTTTCCATTAACATTTTTTCATTCTATCAATCATTCTACAAATGTTTATTGAGCATCTATTACTTAGAAGGCTCAGTAATTGGTCTTTAATATACACTGGTGAATATAACAAATACAGTTTCTGCCTTTGGGGAGGCTACAATTTTTTTTTTTTTTAAAGAGGAAAACTTCTGGAGGGCTGGTAATTTTATTTCTCAATGCTTTTTGAATGAGCATGTTCACTGTGAAAACTATTGAGCAGTACCCTGGTGATTGGTACTGACTTTTCTATATGCACGTTTACACTTCAGTAAGAATTCATTTCAAAAACTAGAAAGTATTACCTCCCCTTGCCCTACTTTAATATGACTCTCATCATCTGACTTTGTGCCAAATGGTTTATGACACCTAGAGTGAATTCACCTCTCAATACTAGGCAGGCTGTGACTGAAGTTATACAGACTCGCATCCAGCCAGCCACCAACAACTCTCACAGTGGGGCTGCCCCCTGGCTTTGGAATCGGGAGAGGTAATCCAGCAGGCCTCAGGGCTGAAGCCTGGAGAAATATGCCTGCTATTCACAAGGGAGGCTACATCTTATGGGGAAAAGAGAAAATAAATAGGGAGGGAGGGAGGACAGATTAAAATTGCCATAGGAATTAGTGGGGAGAGGGGCACCTGGCTAGATGGCTTATAGCAATGGCTGACACTTAAGTTTCGTTTCTTTATTTTTCTATTGATCTTAAGGGAGGAAAAAAAAAAAGCTTCCAAAAATTGTATTTTACCTCAGCGAGTTTCAACACCAGTTTTACGGTGCTGCATTACCCTTTGAATGGACGGCGGCCACCTTGTAGGTCGGAGTATTTCAGACAGACAGCTGCACCCCTGAGAGCGTTTCTGGACATGGATGGTCTGGCCGACATTCACCTGGTCATTACATTTCCTTTTTTGAGAAAGGTCATGGGAGAGGTTTTGACAGAGCGATGCTGGATGATATTTAGAACACTGACTTTCTTGATCCTCATCAGTGGGGCTGTAGGCCAGTGTGCACGGTGGAAACTGGCCTGGGTGCCAGGGTGGATAATGTCTTGACAGCAGACATGGGTCAGGTGTCCGTTTTGGATCTTTCAGCCTTGTCAGCAGGTCTTGAGAAAGCTGGTCGTGTGGTTTTTATTGCCTCACCTATATATTCTGGTAGGAACAGTTAAGAACCACTCCATGAACCCTTCTCTTTCTGGAGAAATTCCAGGGAGTAGTATTGCTTGTGGCTGGTCTGCTCAGAGAACATGGCTGATTCTTCTGCCTTCATGGCCTACTCTGCTGGTTCAAATGTGTTGATGGAATATCTGAGATGGCCTTGTCGATGGGGTAGCTGCCCGTAAGTCTGTCTGGTGTCACAGGGCTATAACCCGCGCCCTCCGCCGGAATGACATCAAAGGGCGACTGCATAGCTCAGCACACCTGGCTGAGTGCCTCTGTCTACCATGCACTGTGCTAGTTCCTGGGGTAAGAGATATTGAAGACTCTTCCTTTTTGTGTAAAGAATGTATTGGGTTAATCAAACAAAGGTGAAAATTGTCTTTTCTGAATCACAAAATTAAAGGTATTTGTCTTAGTTTGCTAGGGCAACTATGAGAAAACAATGAGAAAGTACCACAGACTGGGTGGCACTTTAAACAACAGAAATGTATTTCCTCATAGTTCTGAGGCTTAAGGTTAAAGGTAAACATGGGTCTTTACATGACCTTCCCTCTGTGGCTGTATATGTCCCAATTTCCTTATAAGGACACCAGTCATACTGAATTAGGGACCACCCAGGACATTAGTCCTCATTAACTTAATTACCTTTTCATGGACCTTGTCTCCAAATAACTCACAGTTTGAGGTACTGGGATGAGGACTTCACCACATGCATTTGGGGAGCACAGTGATGAGGACTTTAACATAGGAATTTGTAGAGCACAGAATTCAGCCCATAATAGTGTTTTTACAACCACGTGTTGTAGAAATCTAGAAATATATCACCAAAGTATATCAAAGTGCCCCAGGTTGATGATAATTTCTATTTTTTCAGCTGAGAGTCTCAATATACTTTATATAAACTTATGATAAAAATGCAGTGTAAATAGGAGAAAATAAAACCGCGCAGAAGTTCCATAAGTCCCAACAGGCCTGTCCTTAGTGGAGAATTCACTCCTATCCCGTTCCCGTGGCAAAAAGGGATTGGGGGAAAATTAGATTTCCCTTTGCTACATGAAATCATTCAATGATTTCCTCTCACGAGGAAAAAGTTCTGAAACAACTTCATAAAATCAGTCGACATTTTTGTTAATGAACATAATGTTTTCAAGCCAAAATCTTGTTCTTTATCTGTTTGGGTCTCTTCTCTGCTTTTCTTTAACAATAGCAAGAGCATATTTCAGTCTCCTTTAAACTTGAATTGCTCAAAGCATTAAAGGAAAAAGGGAATCAGAAAATTGATTACCCCGATGTTCTCCGACCGCTGTAATATGATAGCACTTAGGTACTAAGATTACAAAGCATTAGGCAAAGCCCCCCATTCCCTGCAAATTCTCACAAAAAGGAAACATCTTGAATTGAATTGCTTTGAGCTGTTGAGGCCTTGTCCTCTTTGTACACAATAAAGGAGATGTTTTAGAGAAGGCACAAGAGCTGGGACACACTCAAGACCGTGATGCCCCTAGATCTCCCACCTGTTATAGCAAGAATCGAAGCCATCCTAGCTCCAGCTCAGCTGTGCAGGGATGGCTGGTGTGTTCTCATCTGCAACGACACTACTTGATCAGTCAAGAACCCTATTCTGGGCGAAGTGTGGTACTGCAATTCAGAGTGCCTGCGACACATACTGCTTCCTGGCCAACTTTTCTCCCTAATTGCCCCTCCCCATCCTCTTCTCAGAGCTCCTCCTAGTAGAGTGCTCCCTGAGAGTGGTACTCACTGTTGAGAAGCATTACCTGGAGGACATAATAAATCCTCCTGGAACAATGCCCCAAGAGGAAGCATGGCTGGCCAGGGGCACAGAAAACAGAACCTCGCCCTAACTGTACTGCTAATTTATCTAGGATTTTCAGTGTGTCTCTTACTTTCTGTGTCCCAATTTCTTTTTCTTTTTTTTTTGAGATAGACTCTTACCTTGTTGCACTCAGTAGAGTGCTGTGGTGTCGTAGCTCACAGCAACCTCATATTCCTGGGTTCAAGAGACCCTCCTGCCTCAGCCTCCCAAGTAGCTGGGTCTACAGGCACCGGCCACTATGCCGAGCTATTTTTAGAGAAAGGGTCTGGCTCTTGCTCAGCTGGTCTCAAACTTCTGAGCTCAAGCAATCCACCCGCCTCAGCCTCCCAGAGTGCTGGGATTACAGGCGTGAGAGCATCCCCGGCCTGCGTCTCAGTGTCTGTATCTCGGCAGTGATGACCTCTTTCGACTCTATTCTTAGACGACAGATAAATAAGGTAGGGTGAGTAGACCTGTTTATCAGAAAAGCCTTTGAAAGCACTCACCAGAACCAAGGGTGGAAAAGGAAAGGCCAGCATGCCAGACGTGCCTTTGGCAGGTGGACAGTGGGCAGGCGGATGGTGGCTGGGTTATATTTACGTCTTTGTGCCATTAAGTGCCTGCAAAAGGGAGAAGCCTCAGCAAGATGATTCGATTTGTACACAGACCTTAGAAATTTCTGTCTCAGGAATTGAAGGCAAGAGGGAACTGTCCAGACAGGGGACAAGGGCCAGGGGAGAGGGGCTGAGCACAGAAGTGGTTCTGAGTCTCGACCTCCCACATCTCTGCCCCCACCCCCGCTTCCCCACACACGCATCCAAGCAAACGGCACTTTTCATCCTGGCAAGACTAGGCCTTACTCTCCGAGGAGGGGGAGCAGGAGAGGTCCTGGGAGACAGGAAGGCGGGAGGCACCATTCTCAGGGCACAAGACTCAAGGCGAAGCACACCCAGTACACGGCAGCACCGAAATCCTCTCCCTGTGCAAAGCGGCCAGCTGGGAAAGGGACCTAAAGTCACTTACACATGGGGGGACCCTGGAAAAATTGACCAAGTCCCTCTCGAGCCCCAACAATAAGTGAAGGTAGAACAAATCCTATGCTGATGGGCAAGATGTCGATTTTTTTCTTCCTATGTACCCTTTGTCAGGGAGCCTCTATGCAGGGGTCCTCCAACTACGGCCCACGGGTCACATGAGTTGGTGTGAATTGTATTTGTTCCCGTTTTGTTTTTTACTTCAAAATAAGATATGTGCAGTGTGCATAGGAATTTGTTCATAGTTTTTTTTTTTTTTTTAACTATAGTCTGGCCCTCCAATGGTCTGAGGGACGGTGAATTGGCCCCCTGTTTAAAAAGTTTGAGGACGCCTGCGTATGTGGTCCACCAAAATTAACATATAAACAGAGACAGAGAATCCCACATAGGAAAGAAGAAAAGAAAAGGACCAGGAGGATGGTGAAAGTTATCTGCAGGAAAGTTTACAAGCAGAATGGATCTTTTTTTTTTTTAGAGACAGAGTCTCACTTCGTCACCCTCAGTAGAGTGCTATGGCATCACAGCTCACAGCAACCTCCAACTCATGGGCTTAGGCGATTCTCTTGCCTCAGCCTCCCCAGTAGCTGGGACTACAGGCGCCCGCCACAATGCCCGGCTATTTTTTTGTTGCAGTTTGGCCAGGGCCAAACTTAGTAATAAGTATATTACTCAGAAAGATGGAGGCAAGTACTATAACAAAAAATCCGGGATTATTAAAAGCAATTACCAGCACAGTGTGTGGCTAGGTACTGGAATGGTGATGAGAAGGAGAAATGCTTTGTGGATGTTGTAAGCCTTAAATTATTAGGTGATATTTTAACTATGCACAATATTACTTAGATAAAAATTAAAATTAAATTTCAAATATAATGATAATTAACCCATGCAAAGTATATATTTCAACATGTCCTTTTAAATGAAATATTGTTCTGGCTCAGCGCCTGTGGCTCAATGGGCTAAGGCACCAGCCACGTACACCTGAGTTGGCGGGTTCGAATCCAGCCTGGGCCTGCCAAACAACAATGGTGGCTGCAACCAAAAAAAATGGCTGGGCGTTGTGGCGAGCACCTGTAGTCCCAGCTACTTGGGAGGCAGAGGCAGGAGACTCGCTTGAGCCCAGGAATTGGAGGTTGCTGTGATGCCACAGCACTCTATCCAGGGTGACAGCTTGAGGCTCTGTCTCAAAAAAAAAAGAAATATTGTTTTGACAAATATTAATCTAAAAGGCTTTGAAGTCTTCCAAAAGGCAGAATTTTTAAAATTCAACTCTTTAAAATTCTATTGGTCTTGTATACTTATAATATTGTACATATGCTTGCTAAAGGGGTTCCATCAACCCTGGATTCTTACTTCTCAAATGTTTGGCATACATTTTTTTGTTGTTTGTTGAAAAGCTGAACAACTTGATAATGAACGTGAATGTGTCTGGCAGTCCAGTCTGGCTCGCATAAATGCACACAGATTTCCACGACCATTTGAAATGCTATGGAGTCATCCATTGCTAATTCAAACCTGGCCACGTTTCCTGATTCTAATCTCGTCCCAGGGTGAAGCAAGGTTAGCTAGTGGAGGGAATGTTCAGTTCAGCTGAATGTAAACCTCATGCCAAGCTACATGTGAGCTGAGTGTGCCAGAGTGCCAGGTAATAAATTGAGGAAAGTGAGATCACATGCAGCTGATGTCTTAGCCCTGGCACATGGTCTTCCTCTGCAGGAATATTGAGCAAAGAGTTGTAGGTCAGCCACAAAGAACATATGACTTTGCTCTGTCAACGGCAGTATTCAAAGGACTGACTGACCAGGGAAAAGAATCCCCTTGCCAGGAGAGCTGAGTGGGAGCTACTCATCCTTGATAGATGTTTAATGAATTAAAATTTTAAAAATTTTAAAAATTAAAATTAAAAATTTCATTCCAGACTTGCACTAGCCACCTATGACTGGTGGCCACAGTACCAGACAACACAGAGCAATTTCCTCATCACAGAATGTTCTATTGGATGGTGCTGAGCTGGAACCAAATCTTCCTAGAGTGACTTTTCCGCATCTAAGATCTTCACGACACATTTTACCTAAGGAAAATAGGACAAGACTCCTACCTAACAACTTTGATGATCAGCCATTACCCCCTTCCCCATCTACCCCCGCAAGATCCATTCCAACCCCTTTCCCAGTCAATGCTCCCCAAAACCTGTGCTAAAGGAGACTACAACATCTGGGCAGCCTAGGTCCAGAAGGGGGATGATGCCACAAAGATATCTTAGAGTGTGAATGGTCATGAAAATTTTTAAACATCCTGAAGAGCTGATATGGCAAAGAAACAAAAGAGAAGGGGAAAAGAAGCTCTTTGGATTGTTTTGATTAGAAAGAGGTACACATCTTTATATGCAAAAACCTGCCCCAATTCCCAAATTTTCTTCTTCTGGGCACTTACAATAAGTCATAATAGGTAGAATTTACAAGTACATGGATATTTTTAACTTAATGATGTTATTTAAAGCCCCTGAATTTTCTACAGTGCAATACATCGATATAGCAAAATTGCATCAGTACCCCATGAATATATGCAAATAAAAAATAAATGGGAAAAATATTGCTGAAAGGCATGTACTACATACTCATAAGAACAGCCTTGTAATTTTAAAAAATCTATATGCACTTATTGCAAACATTTTAAAACCTATCACCCAGGAAAACCTATTTTGTTAATATCTTTCCAAACAGTTCTGTTATGGACACACACATGATTTCATATAAATGGGGTCATATGCTTCATACTGTTGTCCAACCTAGAAATTAAGCACAAACGCTCCTCCACTTCAATGGGCATGCATTCCCAGTAAACCCACCCACCTTAAGTTGAAAAAAGTCATCAAAATTTCCAACTTATAATAGGTTTAATCCAGAAGTAACCCCATCCTAAGTTGAGGAGCATACTGATTATGTATCACTTTCCTTTCATTATAAAGTCAAAAAATCTGAAAACCCAAACCCCAACCCTAACTGTCCTAAATTGGGAACTGTCTGTGCTCTTAGAAACAATCAGATAATCTTCCACCAAGCAAGACAGTACTCTGACTTTGTTCTCCTTTTTAAAAACCATCACTTTGGGGTGGTGCCTGTGGCTCATATGAGTAGGGCGCTAGCCCCATATACCAGAGGTGGCAGGTTCAAACCCAGCCCCAGCCAAAAACTGCAAAGAAAAAAAAAGAAAGAAAGAAAGAAATCACTTTGCATGCTTAGTATATCTATTTTACATATTAACACCATATCTTCAGACTATTCTGTCCAATACAGTAGCCACCAGTCATTTAAATTTAAATTAATTAAATTGAATAAAATTAAAAATTTAATTCCAGACTTGCAGTAGCCATATTTTGAGGGTTCAACGGCTACATATGGCTGGTGACCACAGTACCAGACAACCCAGAGCAGTGTCATCACTGAAGAAGGTTCTAGTGGATGGTGCTGAGTTGTAGCCAAATAGTCTTCAGAGCATCACTTCACCCATCACTTAAGGGCTGCAGTTTTATTCATACACCACATTTTCCAAGCACTTTGATTTTTGACTCCATGATAGGGTTAAATCCCAACATTAGCAGCCGGAAGTCACAACTCCAGAGACCTGCCACTGGAGGAAGAAGGAAAAAGGAAGCCTTTGCCTGTTCCCAGTGATTTCCCAGTGATGGCTCCCTGCGGTTCTGGTGACCCGAGTCACACTCCCCTTCACACTGTGCTCTTGGGACTCCCCGGCTCTTGCTCCCTGAGAATGAGTATGGGAGTCTGAGGGGAGGTCAGGTAGATCGGGACCCATCCCACGTCAGCATGGGAAAATTACTCCAAATATCAGAATATAAATAAAACAAGAACAATTAAAGAGCAGCAAGGTCTGGGAACTGGATCCCAACCACCCACCACCTGCACTTCCTCTACTAGATCACACGCTGTAAGGATGAGGGGAGGGATAAATGGAGGAAAACAACAATTCCATGTGTCCGGCCTCATGTTCTCAAGCTGAGCACATAATCCCGCCCCCTTTTTGGATCCCTGTGTCTCTAGAGAACAGGATATAAAATTAAATTCCAAGCTTGTTCCAATAATTGGAGAAGATAAATTTCTAATTTTTTAGAATTTATGTTCTGTTTGAATGAGCACCTAAAGTTACACGCTCTCTGATCCCCCACTCCCGTCCCACCAAATCCCTGGGGGCTGAAAGTTTGGCAGTGAGAAGCAGCATCCTCACAGAAGACGCCTTATTCCTCTTCCTTCCACTTCAATTTTAACTTTCCCCAAAAATGGCCTTCAGGGTTTAAATTTCAGTAGGCCTTCCCCTTGTTTTATTAGGAGTATGGACATGTAAGAAGAAGCATGAAAAGAGATTTCTAATTTTCACAGGTCCCCAAAATGATTTGATCTGAGATTTGTAGGAAGACCTAAAGTCATCTCACATTTTTTCTCATTTCTCCTTATGAGCCATTTTCATTCAATGGATACTCATTTGGCATGGAGTATCCAACTCACTATTCTTAGGAAGATTATTGCGTTTACTTTTAATGTTTTAATCTCTTTGCTCAATAAACATTTTTTTTAGACAGAGTCTCACTCTCTCACCCCGGGTAGAATGCCCTGGCATCACAGCTCACAGCAACCTCAAACCCTTGGGCTCAAGTGACCCTCCCACCTCAGCCTCCCAGGTAGCTGGGACTGCAGGTGCCTGCCACAATACCCGGTCAGTTTTTTCTATTTTTAGTAAAGACAGAGGCTCACTCCTGCTCAGGCTGGTCTTGAACTTGCAAGCTACCCACCTCAGCCTCCCAGAATGCTGGGATTACAGGCGTGAGCAACTGTGCCCAGCCATGCTCAATAAACTTTAACTGAGCAGCTGCTCCATACTAGGGGCAGAGCCAGGCACTATGTTAACAAATATTAGTAAAATATGGCTCCTGTCCTTAAGGAGCTCTGAGAAAAAGGACCAAGATACAGTGCTGAATGCTAGGATGGAGCCCTGCACAGAGGAGGCTCACGCATTGCAAAACAGGTGAGGGGTGTGTGGTCTGAGAACTCCCTCCAGGAGGAAGGTATTCTTATTGGATAGGTATAAGTTAGACATATGGTGAAGGTGAGAAGAAATATCCCAGCACAATACTGCCAGAAGGACAAATAAATCAGTAAGATAGTTAGAGCAAAGCGGCAGACGATCAGGCTGGAGCATTAGGCAGGGTCAGAAAAGGGGAAGCCCTGCATTGCATCCTGAGGATGATTTTAGAGAGTGTTAAACCCTGAATGACAGGAGAGGATCATCATTCCAGAGAAATTATTATGGGATGATTGCAGGGTAGGGAATGATGGGAGATGCACGTGAGGACACAGAGAGGCACCAAAGAGAATAATGAGTACAGAACCCCAGATCGAAGCTAATACTTAAACTAAGGAACACTGGAGATCTGGAAAGTGCCCAATAAGATGAATTCAGTAAATATCTGGAGGTAATTTCAAGATTCGATGACCAGCCGCATAAATGGAGGGAGGCAAGAATGGTTTCCAAGGACAACTGAGTGATTTGTTTTCGAGGAGGGGTAGCTATTAACAGAACATCTACTCTGGCCTCTGAAATACGTGCCAACATTCCTAAAACCGGAAAAAGAAGAAGGGCACCTTTGGCTTGTCTATGAGCATCACAACTGATTCTAATTATTCTAGAAAGCCTTGCCTCTCAGGTTGGTGTACTATATTTTTAGACTTCAATGACTCTCTCATAACACACAGGCAAAGA
This sequence comes from Perodicticus potto, assembly GCA_963574655.1. Taxonomy (NCBI): domain Eukaryota; kingdom Metazoa; phylum Chordata; class Mammalia; order Primates; family Lorisidae; genus Perodicticus; species Perodicticus potto. The sequence goes on from CAUYRH010018172.1 coordinate 12,710, forward strand.
AATCTAAGGCATCATTCACGAGGTGAAATATTTTGAATTTTGGCATCAACCTAAATAAGACCCTTTCAGCCACTTAGTCAACAACGTTTACTGAGATTTATTCTGTGCTGAGCACCACAAGTACAAGAAGAGATAGAACCCACATTCTTCATCAGCCCATTTTGTTTGTGTATTTATCTTTTTGTTTGCTTGCTTGTATCTAGATATTATCATCGTACATTACAGCAGTGGTGCTCAAACTGTACCATAAATAATAATCACTTAGAGAACGTTTTAAACTGCAGATTCCAGGGCCCTCAGACTACCCTTGCACACACACTAACCCCTGTTCATGCTTCACTAGGTCGGTCGGGGTAGGACCTATAAATTTGCATTTCTAGCAATCTCACGGGTGCTGTCACTCCTGTCGGTCCCCACAGTGAGACGCATTACTGTGCAGCTTTGAGGGAGGGAAACGCTGTGAAGCAATGTAAGGCTCTTTTCCGTGGTCCGAGTGTATCCATAACATGGCATTGACGTCAATGGGAGCTGCTTGGGCCACAGAGGTGTCACACTGAGGCCTTAAGTGTTTATGACCAACCCCTCCCCACCCACCTCTTGCCTCCTGTTTTTCAGCTGCATTTCCCACAGGGCATTGCTGTTGCTGTTGCCCCTGGAGTTGCTGCAGTTACAGCACTTGATGAGGTCAAACAGTCCCAGCTGGAGAGACTTGGGAAATGGGAGCAAACTTTTTTCTCTGTCTGAACTCATGTTATTCTGTTTGACCATAAACATGAAGATTAAGACAGTGATCGCCTAATCATCTGGAGAGGGTGGTGAGATTTGCCAAACATTGACAGACACTGGAACGGCTGCAATGGTCAGCTCAAGACCAATTATGCAGTTAGCCTGGACCACAATAAAGATAAATGGGTAAGAACCTGCCTCACAGTAGTATCGTGAGTTTAATAACTTGCCAAATGCTTCTGCTATGAATTCGTTTTCTTGTGAATGTTTTCAAACTGTGGATCTCTTCTACGAGGAACAAAGTCCTTTCTGTTTACTTAAAATAGTCAAAATTTTTCTTCTAGACTTTGCCTTCAAGTAATGTTTCAATCCCCCATAAAATCAAACAGAAAGTTACCGAGTAGCATTTCTGGTGTCAAGTGAAGAGAAAGCAATGAGAATGGATAGAAGGGACAAATTAAAAGAATATGTAAAACAAATAGTAAAAGACTTGGTTGCTCCAAGAGGCAGCTATGGGGGTTGAGAAGAGATGGTTGAAATTAATGCCCAGATTTCCACCTGTTGTTATGGCATCGATTACATAAATATGGAGATTGAGGATGGACTGGTTTAGATAAAAGGCTGAGTTCTGTTTAGACATCCAAGTGATAGCAGGGCAGGAGCTGGAAATTCAGGCCTGGAGCTCAGATGAAATAGTGACTAGGAGCACAGTGTCGAGAGGTCCCTGCTTGTTAACTGAGTTGCTGAGCTTACTGAGAGAGGGTCTATGAAAGAACAGAAAACTGGAGACTAAACCCTAGGGTTCCTTCCAGAAAGGTTCCAAGTAAGTTCTTCTTGGATTTAATACCTTTAGGCATTTTCCATTTAGTGTTTCCATTAAAATGTAAGTAGTATTCCTAAAACACAGCCTAAGGCTGCCCAAGTCCTGAGTGTGTGTACATGACTACCTGCAAATGTGCCAAACTGTACAGCAAAACTGGCTTACTTGGATATTTTAGAGTTTCATCGGGGGCATTTCAGTGCTCTCAGAAAGGCATAATACAGTAGTCTGAACTGGCCTGCTAACTACCGTTAAAATGTCTGTAGTTGTTTTTTTCCCCATATCATTCATACCATGTGACACTGATGTGGGGATACTTTCCAGCCACATTTGAAAAGCTTCCCCTGAAGTTGCAAACCCAATGGTTTGGACGAGATATTTCAAATAACTCAAAATACACAGTGTAAACAAACTGGCCTTTTAGTATGAAGTGTACTAAATTAGAGAAACCAGATGCTTTGGTTGGCTTGGAACAGCCAAATTATGATTGGCTCTCCTTCACTAGCCATCTTCTTTGGGGCCCCTCCCCTCCCCCTACTCGCTCCCTCCTTGCCTTCTTTCTCTCTACTCCCCCATTCATTGTTGTTGTTGTTGTTGTTTAATTTTCTTTGTTCAGAAAGCCATAAGTTCATCAGCTATAGGAGACGTATCAGCCTCCTATCTGAAATTAGCATTATTGTTAAGTTAAATTGTTTGCCCAAACTCACTGAAATTTACCTGTAAAGACTTGCTGGAGGAGTGAATCACACCTTCAATCATCATTCTAAGTGTAAAGCACTTTTCTATGTAGCAGTTTTATCTGACTTCAAAATCAAATGTTAACTATTTCTCTTTCAATCAACCTCCAACTGGGACATTTTATATAGTCACTAGGAAATCATTTAGATCCACAAATCTCTAAGATACATATCCATATAAAGTCAAAAGTTTCACAACCCTTTAAGAGGGAGGTCCAAACCCAAATAACCCAGCTCACAAAAAGTTAGAGGAACCCCACACAAGTGAGTGGCTTTCCCTGACACAGATGATTTTACTGGCCACAGCAATGCCATCTCCAAATCAAGTGATACCTTCGGGAAGCCACTAGTTAATGTAGATAGAAATCCACTTTCATCTGAAATATTTAAAGAACTATGCCGGAAACGTACTTTCAGCTTGAACTCTTAAGGATAGAATCTCCAGAAAAAGGAAGGGAATGGAGGAAGGCGAGAAATAGGGAAGAGAAGTTTCACACAGCCCAATAGCAGTAAAAACACATTAACGCTGTTGGTGCAATGATTAACATACCATATGTTTGGGAAAATCTTATGTTTCTGTGATTTCAGATAAACACTATCAGTCTCTGTCAGAAGGATTAATTATGGCTTAGCTAATAAAGGTAGTCGTGAAACATGCTGTAAGTGTGAAGTGTTCCATAAGTATTTGGATGTAAAAAGTAAATTGACAGACGCCATCTCACGGCAGTGGAATCCTAATGTCTTTCCGCTGCATAAGGGAATCTTGTCTTAAGCCAAGTCATCTAAAATGTATAAGCCTTTATGTCCTCCCTTTAGGGAGAAATTTTAATTGTGCTTTAGTAAATCAAGCCTTGGAGTGGAATTGGTTCCAGGTAATTGGGGAGGGGAGATGTAAATTTCATTTTAGTTTCAAGGAGGTAGAAAAAACACTCCAGAAATTCTCCAAGGCCTCTTTTTTACTTTAACACACCCACCCATATCACCTTCCCTCTCCACTCCTCGTCGTTCCCTTCTGGGTCTCAGCTCCCAGTGACAGCTGGCCCCTGGGGCTTAATTCTGGCATCTGCAGGATAGCTGGGTGGCATGGGGTGCGCACGTCCTGAAGATGATCACTTTAGCGTTTTTTGCACCGTGGTTGAGCCTGATAATAAATCTTTTTAAAAATGTGCTATTGTGTTAGACACAATTTAAGCAGCAACTGAGGCGCCAAACAAAGTTACAGGATCTTTTTGTTGGTCAGTATTTTCTTGCACAGTCTGACTTAGCCTCTCAGTCTGAAACAGGAAAAGAAAAATACATCTGAATCTTTTTTGTAGGGCAGAAAAGAATTATTCTTTTTGTTAGAAGCTCCTCCTAAAGAATGAGTCAGGAAATTATTTTTTGTGTCCCGACTTTGCATCCTTATGCCAAAGTGCTGTCCTGGTACTAATCTGTTTTAAAATTTATGGGGATTTGTAAAAAGCAAAGACAAAAACTTCTGAGCCTGGTAGCCCAGTTTGTGTCGCTTTTGCAATTTTCTGGGAGGCTGGGTGTTCAGGGAAACAGCTTTGTGCCTAGCTGATTTTTGGCTGATGGAATCAGTTAACATCCTCAGGCAGATATGGAAATGTCCTGTTTTAGCAGTAGGATGCTGGCTATCCAGGGGACTCAGCCTTGAAGGCAAGAGTCAGGCAAAGTAGTGGAAAGAAAAGTCAATATTTAAAAGTAGAGGGAATTTACAAAGCTCTCACCATCGTTCAAGACAGCTCCACTTCTAACAGTGCAAAGTCATCACCCCCGCACTAATCTCTGGCTTCATAGTACTCTAACTCGCTCGGCAACACTGAGTGTAGAGGGGCTGTAGAGGCCAACACTGCCGGCTCCAGCAGTATTTTATAATTCTTGATACCTTCGGGTGATTATTAAGCTCTGAGCCTTGTGAGGTATTTGGCTTGCTCATCCTCGGAAGGTTCACACACCATATTCTTAGGGTTTTGCTGTATCGGCCAAGTTTTGCAGTTTCCTGCCAGGCTGTGATTGCTTCTCTCTTATGCAGGTATTTTTAACTTTTGTCCAACAGATAGTTCTTCTGCAGTGTTTTGGTCCCACCAAAATGCCTGTCAAAGGAGAACTCTTCCCACGATTTTGTTTGGATTATGTGTCAGGGTAACTGGAGTTGTAAGTTCAGTAGTTGGTAATATTCTAGTCCCCTGCACCATCCTGAGCAGTCTGCACTTTCCTTTTGCATCTCTCTTACAGGAGTGTCCTTCCCAGTTTTACTATTAAGCTACTTACACTTTCAGGATTCTGATTCTTTCCTTAATGGCTCTCAAATACTCCCTATACTATTTGCGTTCTCCTTCATTCTCCTACTCTCCTGCCGCTCTGGCTCACACTGAAACTTTTCAAAAAGGCACACATCCCATATCTGGGTTTCCCCACCAACTCACCCACAATAATCTACGCACCCTCGACACCAATCTGACTATGAGCGCGCATTTCATCCTTCCATCCTAGGGAGACATTTAGTTCCATCTCTTTTGATTAAGGATTAAAGATGCAGATATTTTACGCAAAAAAGAAAAAAAAACACATAAAATGGAAAGAACTATCATTAAAGACACTCAACAACAGCTTGAGAATGTCAGCAACTAAAGCTGTGTGTCTAGAGTGCCAAGGTAGACAGAGCAGCTGCTTCGGAAGATTATTGAGAAGCCAGCTGTTATCCTATTGGCACGAGAATGTGCCAATCACCACCCAAACTGTGGGAAGCATGCACCAGATTCCAGGGGAACAAGTGCCTTCACATGCCAACTGGAAAAGGGCCTTGTTGTTTGCTATGTGTCAAAATTATATCTGAAATTACTTACGTCCTATTCCCTCTTTAAACACCCATTCACCTTCCAAGGTTGGAATGAGATAAAAAGGATTTTGAAGAGTGAAACACCTTTCTCTTTCATTTTATGTTGTTAAAACAAATAATTTTATGGCTAAAATGTTGATTATGGCAGGGCTGAGCTCTTACGATGTTGATTAACGGTGCAGACATAAACAAATTCAAGTGAATTTCAGAGGGTGACTGATTCCCCATCTGATATGGACCAATTTTCCAAAGCACTCTATCTGGGAACCAGAAATCTTGGCTAACAAAAAAATCGTCCCTCACACTATCCCTGAGAAACTTCTTTCTCCCTCCAAGCAGAGGAAAAAAGGAAAAAAAATTCTTCTAAATTTGTTTACCATAAAGTAAGAAAAGCAAGAACAATTTTCCTCCAAAATTTATTTTGACTTAGAATTTAAGTCAATTCCATAAAAATGGGGCCTAGTTAACTTTTGCTTTGGCTATTTACAGTTTTTATAGATCGAAAAGCACTAACCTAGACAAACAATTAGAAAGCAATAATTTCGTGTCTCTACTTGATAATATACTAAAGCATACAAAGCTTCCTATTACATGCCCTCTCCAGAAGGAAGATGAAAAAGAATAGTTCTTATTAAAGCTATTCTTAGTTTTATGGATATATGCTCATGTGTAGTTCTAGTTTGAGAGCATTTTTTTCTCCCATACTTATTTAGAGGTTATAATGCAATGGAGATATGTGGCTGGAGCAAACAGTTATGTTCTACAATTTGAAAGTGGGAAATCATTTGTTCTTAGAACTATTCTAGATATGTAAACAGATAAATAAGCAAACCAGTTATACTTTCCATGATTTCAGCAAGTCAGTACCAGTGGGAGAAAGTCTTCTCTCTAAATCACACAAGGAAGACCGAGCAATCAGTAGTAATTCTGTGGGGCCATTCATCCCATTGCCAGCCAGTATACAAGTGCCCACAAGACTAATTCCAATGTTACTCTGAGTATTTCTTCTGCCAAGGACTTCTTCAAACCAAGCAAGTAGACTACTAAGCAGTGTTCCTGAACTTTGGGCGGGACAGAAACAGGAGCTGATGGAGATTGGTGTCATCAAGATTCAGTGCAGGAGGCCAGACATAGTGGCTTTATGCCTATAATCCCAGCACTCTGGAAGGCCAAGGCAGGAGGATTACTTGAGGTCAGGAGTTCAAGACCAGCTCAAGCAAGAGCAAGACCTCATCTCTACTAAAAAAAAAAAAAAAAAATTGAAAAATTTTCCAGGTGTTGTGATGGACACCTGTAATCCCAGCTACTCAGGAAGCTGAGATAGGAGGATCACTTAAGCCCAGGAGTTTGAGGTTGCCATGAACTAGGCTGATGCCACAGCATTCTAGCTTGGCAACAAAGTGAGACTCTTGTCTCAAAAAAAAATAGTAAGCGTAAGAAATAAAGACCTTTGTCACAGCAGGTTAAATGTTGTGGAGGAGAGAAACAGAAAGAGACGAGGTGCCACGCAGCATGGGAGTGAGGCTGTCTGACCTCCTTTAGGGAGATATTGCAGATAACTCACAAAACAGCAGCATTTAGTTTAAAAATTCACAAATATTAACTGAGAGTGTGCTGTTTGAGTTGCACTGTACTGAGTGGGTGTCCCTTACTTGGGAAAAACATAAACCACAAGAGGAGAAAAGGCAGGAACACATAAACAGTTTTCAAAGCACATTGCAAGACAACATTACCACAAATGCCATAAAGCAGAATGGGATTAAAAGCCAGATGGACTAAAGACCATCTATTGTATGATTCTATTTATAGATATGTCCACAATAGGGAAATCTATAGAGACAGAAAGTAGAATGGTGCTTGCTTAGTGCCAAGGATGGTAGGACAGGGGGAGAAAAGAAGCCCTAGAGGATACAGGGCATCTTTCTGAGGTGATGAAAATGTTCTAAAATTGGCCATGGTGCTGGTTGCATATATTCTGTGAATATACTAAAACCATTGAATATGCACCTAAATCGGTGAATTGTGTGGCATGTAAATGGCATCTCAATAAAGCTGTCATTCTAAAACGTAAGGTAATAAAATTCTGAGGGGAAACAAGCCAAGTAAATGGAAGGAGCGACAGATACTCCAAGAGAGGATCTTCTTCCTGAGGTCCCTGTCCCCAGCTTTACACCTTTCCTGCTTACCCCAAAAAACCAAAGCAGAGGGACCTGCAAAATACTCTTGCCCACCTAGACACCGAGAAACACAAGTAGAACTCTGCAGAGAACACATTTGAAGCCCACTTCCACGTGAGACGGGAGGGGAATCATGAGCTTGTGAATTATTGTTGAGCTCCTTTCCCAGACAAAAGGGCTTTAGCTCACAACATCACAAACTTTTGGATGGAAAGAGTAGACTTTCAAGCTCCCTGAGGCCCTCTCATAAATAACAAAAAAGATTGGCACCAAGTAGGTCATACCGGAGACTAGAGCATTTACAAAGTTCTTCTATTTGAATTTATTTCAAGCAGTCAATAAATAAATGGTTCCATGCTATTAAAAATGGAGAAAAGAGAAGACTACAAACAAGTGCTTCTACCTCCTGCAATTTGGTCCATTTCGCCAGCTTCTTCTCAAAGAAAGATGCGATTGTTCACCTGACGACCCTGGTACCCAGCGTATTTTCTTTGGGGCCATCTTTTGAATATTATTTTTATATAAAGCCAAGTAAATGAATGGAGAAGTTGAAAAACATAATCAGAATGTTATATTGACACAGTTGTAGATTTTCCGAACACCGAAAAACAAGAAATGAATGGAAACGGGTTTGCCAAAGTGAACATTTTATGCATCTTTATATAGGGCATATTCCCAAGTGGAAAAAAATACACTTGGATAAAACGAAATGGCAAAATATTTATTGAACATTTAAAATTTATGACATATATTTGTCACATTTAGGCGGAACCCTTATCCTCAAGTACTTACATTTTAAACATTTACTTCTTTGTGTCTTTTTCTCCTTCCCTATTTTCTATCTCTAGTGTTTGGAGAAGGCACTTTTAGCTATTTTGTATGAGCTATATTACAAATATTCTGCCCAACCCTAAGCATATAATGTCCCCTGGAGGAGCCCTCTTTCCTTCCAAACTATCTCTTAGTGACATACATAGTAATTGATAATGATCATGTGGGCCTTCTGAGATACCAAATGACATTTTTTTTAACAAATTCAAAAAGTTTAATATTGCTGTTAGCCTTGAATGACCCAGAAATGACTGTTGATTGGGGATGATATGATTGGGGGGTAGCTCACATCCCTTCATGGGGCTGTAAGAAAGGCTGAGCTTATGTGGAACATCAACATTTAGGGGGAAAACTATACTAAAAGTTCTAGAAAAGACCCAGAAAGAAATCTCCAGTAAAGTTCGTGACCACTTATTGCTAAAGGGGTACTACCAAGTTCCTCTTTACAGTTTTCAGGAATTTAGAGAATTTGTGCTTTCAGTTGAAAGAACTATAAGGATATGAAATGGCTTCCCAGTTGCTATTATACTAAAATTAAACTTTGTGTCATTACCATTTTTCCCTTCAGAATTTGCAATATGCCTTCCCTATGGTAATAATACAAAATGGACTTACGTCTTACTGTGCTCTTAATGTTATCAGTAAATATTTTTCAATGGTGGTACATTTTATTATTTTTGTTATAGTTTTGTTTTGAGTGTGAAAACAGTTTGTTGTTGCCAAAGTCTTTCCTCAGCTCTGATTTGGCCAATTCAAGAAAAAGTGTGCCAGTTATCCCCTTAGCCTGAACCAGGCCATTTGCGAAGTGCCTTGGATTTTCCTCAGCCACAAGCTTCTCCCAGCAGGGCCAAGTTTCTTTCACCACAGGTGACCTAACCTCCCTGTCTCTGTCTGCCTCTTCCACCTCTTAAATTCTGTCTCACCAAACAAACTACTCCCACATCTATTTCGCTATTTACTGACCTGGCCCATCTTTTTGCCAACCTATGAGAAGTGCATCCTTTAAGCTTTTTCTACCACCTTGTTCTTTTAAAATACTTTACAGGGCAATTCATTTCACAAAGCTTCTTCTAACCCACCAGAGCAATGAAAATCCATTCCCCCAATTGAAGGGCCCAAATTCCAATGGGACATAATTCATAAATGTCCCAAAGTGATACATATGATAAATATTTTCTTTCTGCCTTATTTGCTTCTGCCTCAGATGTCTTCTGTATTTTGCTGAAGACAATTGTGCTTTGGGGTATGTCCTTTAATATGTGAGTAGAGTCACAGAGTGTGGTACACAGCAGCGGGTCTCAGCAATTGAAGTCACTGGGGAAACTGTAAATATAAGCCTAGAATCACACCGGACCAATTAAATTAGAAAACAACTGATCATAAATAATTGAAGAAATGTTGACCGTTAGCCTAATTTTTCTCATCCTGGTGTGAAGGGGGTTTTAGAATTCTGACCAGTTTGAAAATATAATGGAAAAAAATAGGGGGAAATGTTCTGCTTGCAAGTCAACAACTGCTGAATCAGGTTACAGACATGCAAAAGCTTTTTCTAAGTCACCTCCTATCAGTCCAGACACATGAAAACATTTGCTTTAAATGATGGTTCCCATGTTCTACTCATTCTTACCACAAGTTTCTGTGACCCACAACTGACCTAACCCAACCACTCTGATGAGTAGTAAGAAGATCGATTCTAGGATTTCATGATGCACACAGACCTCAAGAGGCATTCGAATAAATCACACATATGACAAGCCATGTTTGAGGCTTAATTCCAGGTATTGTCTTAACTGCAGAGATGAGAATTTCCCAGTTCTCATTGTGCTGGGAATGGGTCTCCAGTGTGCTGAGATATTGAAATCCCTCAGTTCTCCTGGTGGCCAGCCAAGATCCAAGTCCACAAGACCCCAGTGTGAACAAGATACATTCAACCCAGTGTACAGCAAATGTTATTTTTTAAGTGTGTTATAGAGTGAAAAAGCAGGAAAGGGCTGGAGAGATACAGATGGTAGAATCTTGAGTGTCTGAAATAATAAGCCATTCAGAGTACCAAGTCTGTGCCCAGAGCAGAAGACATTATACTCTGCACATAAATCCATCCAACGCTACATCATTCATACAGGAATGAAATTGTAAGTAGTAGCATATCAGATACAAAAAACTAAGCAATTAGTACTGAAGGAAATTGTCCCCGCCAAACCACTTGGTAGCATAAAATCATTGTCATTACATCATATAGTATTTCTAATTGTGTTATAGCAATCTCTCATATAATTACACATGAGTACAATAGGTATGCCATGAACATTGATGGAGAATGAACATTGTTGTTTCTCTATCATTCCAAAATAAGTACTTCAATATACTAAAAATAATTTTTTAGTTCCAGTTCTCAAGTTAAAACAGATTAAAATGATGTAATTGGGTTTGGACATGAAGAACTACTTTACTGGGTTCCCTTATCACAGAGAGGAAAGTGGTATAGTATAAAACACAAAAAAGGGAAATTCTGGGCACTGCTAGACTTAAATTTCAAAAAGTGAGATAGATATGTTTTCATCAAAAAAGATTCTAAAACACTATAAACTTGATAAGAACAGAAAACTCTGAAAGATAAATGTATTACAATGTGCATTTAATTTGGGCATTGTTTTCTTGATGACAATTAAGACATGCTCTTGGACTTTGGGAATTGTAGATAGGAAACATAGAAACTACATTATATCGAGATCACAAAATACCTCAGTAAGCAGGAAAAGAGACATTTCCTAATGAAAATATTAGTGATAAGCACAAAAGACAGGGGAAGTTTTATCTAATCAAAAGCAAACACAAAGGTATGACAGAAATCATTAAGAAAGAGGATTTTTAAAGGATTTATTAAAATCCTCGTTAACGAACAAGGATGGAAAAGGCCCAAACCTGGGCCCAGGAAAGTGGTGAAATATTCCCAGCAGCAGAAAACAAAGAAGGTGATAATAGCTCTCTGTCCCCCTATTTTTTCCTTTCTTCTTGTCAAAAAGAATGACTTCATACTAGAAAAGGTATAATTTGTCTTTTAAAAGTATCATTCTGTAAGGTGGGTGGGAATGGAAACCCAAGATAGTAAAACACAAGCAAAAATGAGGAACAAGATTTTGGGTCTGCTGAATTATAATCCCAACTATTGGCAGATATGTTTGCAAAACTATCGATAAATCCTGATGGAATTAGAAAGAATGGGGGAAATGTCCAAAAACTAGAAAAAGGCAAAAAATTATCTAAATTTTCAAAGAAGTAGAAATGGCAAATTCAGTTTGAAAAAAAGGAACAGGGCAGGACAGGAAAATGGTGCTCAAAGGGAACAAAGTTTCAGTTAGACAAGATGAATAAATCCTGGGACTCTACAGCAGTGGTAATTGTAGTCAATAATAATGTGTTGCCTGCTTGAAAATTACTAAAACACTAAATCTTTTTTTTTTTTTTTTTGAGACAGAGCCTCAAGCTGTCACCCTGGGTAGAGTGCCGTGGCATCAAAGCTCACAGCAACCTCCAATTCCTGGGCTCAAGCGAGTCTCTCGCCTCCGCCTCCCAAGTAGCTGGGACTACAGGCGCCCTTCACAACTCCCGGCCATTTTTTGGTTGCAGTTGTCATTGATGTTTGGCGGGCCCGGGCTGGATTCGAACCCGCCAGCTCAGGTGTACGTGGCTGGTGCCTTAGCCTGTTGAGCCACAGGCACCGAGCCTAAAACACTAAATCTTAAATGGTCCCACCACACACACACAAAATTCTCTGCCACGTGATAGAGATGTTAATTAGCTTGATTGTGGTAATCCTTTCACGATGTCAGAGTTTATCAAAATGTCACCTTGTACACTCTAAATAGATACAATTTTTATTTGTCGATTATACTTCAGTAAAGCTGGGGTAAAAAAAAAAAACACATCAAATGATGTGAGTTCCATCACCAAGTGTGTTGGCTGTGTGAATAACGTTGCCTGTGAGGGCATGTTCAGTTCACAGTGGGGTTCTGACTGGACAAATTACTATATGGACTGATCAATACTATCATGAGTTAGTGAAGTGCAGAACTCAGGAACTGCTTCTGCAGTGGATGTTTCCTGAGTCTTATACGTTTGCCATATAGACCTTATTCCAAGTGAACATGCTACAAGGTTTTTCTTCCAACTATGCATCCTAAAAGGTCTATTTTAAATTTTTTTTTTTGAGGCAAAGTCACACTCTGTCACCTTTCTAGAGTGTTGTGGCATTGGCCTGGCTCACAGCAACCTCAAACTCCTGGGTTCAGGTGACCTTCCTGCCTTAGCCTCCCCTCCCAAGTAGCTGGGACTACAGGCACCAGCTAAATACCCAGCTTCTTCTAGTTTTAGTAGAGATCTGGTCTAGCTTTTGCTCAGAATGGTCTTGAACTCCTGACCTGAGGAAATCCTCCCACCTGGGCCTCCCAGAGTGCAGATTACACCCATTAGTCACCATACCCAGCCCAGTGTAACTGTACAGATAAAATGCTCCAAAACATACTCCCTAAAACACCACATTTGTATGTCATGTACTTAAAAAATTGATAGGCAACTCGTGTGAATGAACAGACCATGTTGTGTGCCATGATCCATTTTCTGCCTTCTCTATGCAGCAGGAGAATGTTTGTGGTAGCTTAGCCCCCTTTCCCAGGGAGTACCCCCCAGGAGACCATCCACATCACTGGGTGAGAAATCCACATCTGAGGTCAGTGATGGGACAGAGAACAGTCCTTTTTGACTGACTTGACTTGCCATAACCGGCATGGGAAAATGCAATATAGGACCTGGGTTATAGGAAAAGATAACATATTCATTTGAGGATCTATTAAGTGTATAAAAAGTGCCTCCCAAAAGTCTATTTTCAACAAAACAGTTGGCACAATCCTTTAAAAATTTAGTCAGATCATGTTGCTCTCTGGTTCAAAATTCTCCTTTGTCTTTCTGTGTCACTCAGAGTTCCTAAACTATATGCCCTCTCCTTCTGTCTTAGTCCTTCAGGCTGCTATAACAAAAAACAAACAAACAAAAAAGCTAGACTGGGTAATTTATAAAGAATAGAAATTTATTGCCACGCTTCTGGAGGCTGTGAAATCCAAGGTCAAGGTGGCAGCAGATCTATGCCTGGTGAGGACTCTCACTCTGCATCATCAGGTGGTGCCTTCTGTGTGTCCTCATAGATGGCAGGGCAGCTCCTTCAACCTCTCTATAAGAACACTAATCCCATTCTCCAGGGCAGGCCCTCATGACTTAATCATTTCACCAAAAACCACACCTCTTAATACCGCATCAGGGATTAGGTTTTGATATGACTATTCAGACCTAGTGCCTCCTCATCCTCACCACCAGTTGTCTCTCTGCCCTCATGCCCTCCCACTTGTGTCCCCCTACTCTCTCTGTTCCAGCATGCTGGCCTCCTGTTGTTTCTAGAATGTTCCAGGCATGTTCTTTGCAGTCTTGTGCTTGCTGTCCCTGGAGCCTGAAAGGATCCTCCCAGATGGCCTCACAGCTCCTCCCACACTTCATTCAAGTCTTTGCTCAGAGTCACCTCAGTGTCCCCTTCCCAGCTGCTGCCTGCCCTAGTTGAGCTGCACCTGTACCCCACCCTGGACAGTGGAGTCCACCCAGCACTTCCTCATCCCTTCCGTGCTTCATTTCCCCCTTTAGCACTCACATCCCTTCCCTACAGGAGGGAACGTACCCACGAATCTATAGCTATTCCACCCTGAACACACCTGAACTTGTCTGACCTTGGAAGCAAGGCAGGGTCGGGTACTAGTGTGGGATTTTGATTACTATCTGTCTTCTTCCCCCTGCTAGAATCTCAGCCTCACTAGGGAAGTTGTGTTTTATCAGTTTTGTTCACTGCTTTATTTCCAATGCCTAGATCAGGGCCTGGCACATAGTAGGCACTCAGAAACATATTTATGGAATAAATAAATAAACATCCCACTGGCCTGCAGCTAAAAAAGAAATTAGAATCAAAGGTATAGACTTGGTCACACAGACAAGGATGCAAAGGGCCATGGTACCAGTGGTGACACTGGGGAATCTTGAAGATACAGTCCTTTTTTTCTTTTTTTTTTTAATTATTTAAGACCTTTATTAATAGGTGCTTGCAGTTTGTTGACTTTTTTGAAAAATATCAAGTTGTAAACTTTTGGGTGGCGCCTGTGGCTCAAGGAGTAGGGCACTGGCCCCATATACCAGAGGTGGTGGGTTCAAGCCCAGCCCCAGCCAAAAACTGCCAAAAAAAAAAAGTTGTAAACTTTTATTACAAATTAAAAATGAAGTTCTTAAAAATCTCAACTTGACCAGATATGAAACAATTTAAAAACCTTTACAGGCATATTGAGAAAACCCAGACTTTTTTAAAAAACACGTTTATTATTACCAAAAAAGGTAAAAACTACTAAAACCCCCATGCTGCATAGATGATGCAGATAGTTCTAGTTATCAAAGCAAGCACTTAATGTCTTCAGCGCCAGTCTTTTGTTCATTTCTTATTGCTGGAATTTCATATTCGTTTCATTGTGTTGGATGACTGAACCGGTCGATGGCGGAGATGGTGAGAGCCTGCAGCTGCTCAGCCCATGGAGAGGACCAACTCTCAGCTGGTGGATCGGCTGCTTTTGTCTCTTTGCCATCTTGTGGTTTAGGGTTCTCTGGGCGTCTGGGTCAGTAATTTAAGTTGAGGCGTCTTCTGGTCTCATCTCCTTCATTCTCTTTATCCCCCTCATTGCCATCCTCTCTGGGCTGTCTTTGGCAAGGAGGGCCCCTGCGGAATGGTCATCTATAATCTCCCCCCCTCCCCCAATCTGTATTCTGTCTTGCTGGTCTACCTCGTTCTCCTGAGCCCTGGTGGTCAGCACCTCCATAGTTTCTCCCTGCACAGGAGGGTTGGAACACTGTGGTCGCCGCCCACAGGGTCTCTGCTTGTAGTAAGGCGGGAACCTTCGTCTGCGATAGGGTGGGCCGTGTTGGTGGGCCTGGCCTTCAGGAGCGCCCTCCTCCCTGGGCCTGGCCTTCGGGAGCTCTCTCTGCTCCCTGGTTCTTTCCCCACTCTCACTGTTGTGGTAATTCTGCTGAATTGCGTGGAGGCCCCCATGCGACGTAGAGAGCGCCTATAATGACTACGGTCTGCTGGGTATTTCCTGCCTTGAACTGGAATTCCACCCTGGCTGGTCACATTTGCTGCCTCCACACCCTTTTCTCCTTCAACAACATCAAACTCCACAGACTCCCCATCCCCCACACTGCGAAGGGACTTCCTAGGGTTCTTCTTCTTTTTTTTTCTTTTTTCTTTTTTATTAAATCATAGCTGTGTACATTAATGCAATCATGAGGTACAATGTGCTGGTTTCATATACAATCTGAAATATTTCCATCAAACTGGTTAACATAGCATTCATGGCATTTTCTTAGTTATTGTGTTAAGACCTTTATATTCTGCATTCAGTAGGTTTCACCTGTTCCCTTCTAAGATGCACTTTAAGTGTGGTCCCACCAATTACCCTCCCTCCATCCAGCCTCCCCCCTTCCTCCCCCTCCCTTGCCCCTTTCCCCATATTCTTGTGCTATAGTTGGGTTATAGCTTTCATATGAAAGCTGTAAATTAGTTTCATAGTAGGGCTGAGTACATTAGATACTTTTTCTTCCATTCTTCAGATACTTTGCTAACAAGAATATGTTCCAGCTCCATTCATGCAAACATGAAAGAGGTTATTCTTTTTTTTTTTTTTTTGCAGTTTTTGGCTGGGGCTGGGTTTGAACCTGCCACCTCTGGCACATGGGGCTGGCGCCCTACTCCCTTGAGCCACAGGTGCTGCCCAAGAGGTTATTCTTTATGGCAGTCTGCTGTACAAACACATCTTCATTCGTGTCATTCCTATTAAAACCATATCTATTTCTTACATTGAACCATTTTACTGTTCCCAGAACCGTGGTGCCGGCAGCACCAAGGGCCGCTGCTGGGACTCGGCCTGGCTGCTCGCTGTGCAGTTCCTCCCAAGTGTGACGGTAACTAGGCTGGCGGTGGCGGTGGGGCTGCTCAGGGCTCTCTGGGTCCGCTCTCCACTCCGATCAAACTCATGAAGCTACAGTCTGATCTAAGCATTTTCCATTCTTACACACACAAGCTCCACATTAGAGCAATTATTTATTTTCTCCAAAGCATAGGTACTTGGACAACATGTTTCATAGACTAGTGTTCTCATGTTCTTTGATACTCACAGTGTACACTATATATACCCCAGAGAAATCTTACAATTAACTAAAAAGAAAGATTAATTTTGTTGAACCTGTTTCCCAAACACATTTGATTATAACTCCCTTTAATGCATATGTTTAATTGAATATCAAAAAAATAATGTCCTTCCCATTAAATATACTTTACCACTGACCTAGATTTTTGTAATAATATCAATAATAATATAATTTATATGTGTAAAGTATAATAATACAGCATAGAATTTATATTATCTATTACACATGTTCAATATTTATATAGCAATATGAAAAGAATATATCCAATAAAACTTCAGTATAAAGTGATTGGCAAAGCACTTTTATCCATGTGATTTCATTTGGTTCCTGCCTTCTTGAGGTAGACAGGGCAGATAATACTATCCCTACTTAACAAAACCGAAGGTCGAATAAAGCCCAGGTTGGGTAAGATGTACTAAGGGAAGAAATAGCTTTTCATACTTTTCATCTCTTCCCTTTGAGATTCAGTTTTAAAATACTATGTAATATGCATCTTCCTTTACCAATAGATTGTGGCTCTCACCTCAAGTCAAAACATCTTTAAATGGAGGGGTTTACCACATTACTTAAGGGCACAAGCTTAAGTGACTGTGGAATCAGTCACCTTGATTTCAAATTTGGCTTCACACTCACTGGCTGTGTCATCTGGGCTAAGTAATTCAACACTCATGACTCCCAGGGCATGGTATTGATAACAGTAATGATCCAAGGGAATTGCTGTAAGAATGAAACTAAGATTTAATTCATAAAAAAATACTTCATACATTACTTAGCACCCGCTAAAGTCTCCATAAATGTTAGCTATTTTATAATTATAAGGAATATAAATTACTATTTTTAATAACAACATACCATTCTATGACTTGGATATAATATAATCAATTCAACCACTTCCCTACCGAGTCCAGTTTTTGCCATCTGTTTCCTTTCTGATAAACAAACAAAAAAAATGAACAACACTTGGAGCTTTAAAGAATCCCACGTACCACGTTGGCACAGATGCCTGGAATGAAGAACTCCCAAATACTTCCTGGCCCTGAGTGGGCTCCACTGGTGAGCGTGGTGGTCAGATGGTCCTTCTCGGGTCAGCAGACTTGGTGTGGAAGTCTCCTAAGAACAGACTATCTCCTGGGACTTGGAGTATTTCCTATCCGTGATCAGCAACATCTTTTCTTGCAGTATTTTGGCAAGTTTGTCCTTGTTCCCGGCCAGAATCAGGAAGCTCAGAAGCACATGAAAACAAACAATACTTTAAAAACGCTTCTCTCAAATTATTCAAAGTTAAAAAAAAACGCAAGAAATTATTCAGTAATATCAGGACTTGGTTGGTATTTTATCTTACTAATTATATTTATTCTCATTGATGTGCCCAGCTTTATCCTTCCCAACAAACACCTTTCTTGGCATTAATTTTCATTAGACTTTTTTTTTTTTTGCTTGAAGTACATTTAAGAATAGGAAATGGTTAAATAGATGATTACTATATTTTGCAAAAATTTACCGGCATTTTCATGACATGGATTGTTCTATCCTCAGAGTAATTTACAAATTATTATTAATATTAGACATTACTATTATTCTTAAGATCAGCATAATTTTTTTCCTAAAAAGGCCACCATTTCAATGATCATAGTTAAGCCAATTGCAAGCCAATACTACAAAGTGCTACTTTTCAAAATTTTACTTGTCATTCAAGATCCACCTAAATACTGGTTTTGTAATGAAACCATCCCAGTTCCCCAACTCCACATGATATTCAAAAGGCTCTGTTTCTTTCTCTCTCTCTTTCTCTCGCTCCCTCTTTTACTCCAGTCGCTTAATAAAATCCAACAGACTCTTTTCAATCATCATTTCACTTTCCCTTTCCACAAGATCTTTCCAGAAACGATTCCCTCCATCTCTCTTCCCTGTCATGACTCTGGTTTTTCTCCTCCCTCCATGGCTGCCCCTTTTCCTCTTTGAGACTCTTCCTCCTCCAGCAAGTCATTAAGTCTTACAGTTGCTCAAGGCTGGATGCTCAAATCTCTTCTCACCTTACTTCTTAGTTGCCCATAGATTTATTCGATTTACAAAGTTCTAACTCCATCCCAGACATTCCCTCTAAGCCCCAGAGCCCCAGATCTATATGTCCAACTACCTACTAGAGACTTTTGCTTTGAAATCTCAATAGCACTTATGCTCAATGCGGCCAAAGTTGAGTGCATGAACTTCTCCCCCAAAACCAGGTTCATCTAGAATTCCCTTTATCTGAAATTAGAGCAATCAATCATTCAGTTATCCAAGTCAGAATTATCCTTAGTACTTCTCTGCCCCTAAGTCCTAATATGTAAGTACCCATCACATCATGTCAATTTTATCTACCATCTACCCGCACCCCATCCTACTTCAAGACGTACAATCTTTTCTCACCTAGATTCTTATAATGATCTCCTAACTAGTCATTCTTTATCCCTCCAACCCATTCTCCATACTGCACCCAAAGATTTTCTTTTTAAATATGCAAATCTAAATACATCATCTTCTCATTAAAATCATTTCATGACTTCTTAATTCCCTTGGGATAAAGTCATACTTCCAAGTCTATCCTAGAAAGTCTTGGCACCTCTGCAACCTCATTTTGCACAATGCCTATCTCACCAACTTTGTTCTCTTTGCTATTCTTATTTGGCTTTGTTATGGTCTCTCAAAACGCCATCCTCCTGCCACAGGACCTTGGGATATGCTCCCCCGCCTAGATTGCTACGCTTGGAGTGCCCATATAAGGTATGGTCTGAAGCAGAATACTTCTGAGTGTGAAGGAGGCACTATTACGAATTATACCAGGCAAGACCACATGCATAAATCAAGACCTTCCAGGAAAAATTGGAGCATGTGGTCACCTAAATTATCGCCTGTTTATGTACCAGATCGCAGATCAAATATCACCTCTAAGGGAAGCTCCCTGGCAGGGTGAAAACATTATAATTTTCCTAATATGATATATTTCTCCTTTTTGTTCCACTAACCGAAGTCACAACTTCATATTTCTGCAACTTGGTTCTGTCCTGTCCCTTCCAGGAGACTGTCAACTGTGTATTGCAGGTGACGAAACATCATATCTCATAAATTTCTTTTACAATATGAAATACCATTTATCAAGTGAAGGACATGAAATAACGCCTCTTTGAGAATCCCCTTTTCCTGCAGTTGGCAACACAGAAATCGAGGGTTCAGCCTTGAGGCCTCCCTCCCTCATATCTCCAGCCTTCACTTCCTCCCCAGGCCATCTTCCTTGCGGCCTCTCCTCTCTCTCCTTCCCGTTCTTCTCTCTCCTTGCCTTCTCCCTCTCTCTGCCTCCCCCCACCTCTCTACCTGCATATTTTTTTCCAGAAACCTGACACATTTATCAAAAAAAAAGGACTCTCTTCCTAATAACAAATGGTTTTTGAAAACAACATCATTAACTTAAATTACTGGCATGTCCTCACAGAAATCTGCTTGCTGGAGACCTGGTCTAAGTGTCTGAGTCCCACCTCCAGCCATCGCTCTAAAAGGTGAAGGCCTTTTAAATGTAAAAATTATATTTAGTTTACAATTTTAACAGTTAATGATTCTCTTTCTTTTTTTATTAAACTCCCATGCTCCCAGTGATTGAAACTTATTGTTTTCTCATTTTCCCTCTGAAAAACTCTCTTTCGATTGTAACTGAAACATTTCATAGTATTACTAGGAAGGCATCTTAAACCCAGATATTTCCAAGTTATTGATCCACGTAAAAATCATAAAGCCACACAATGCTTCCGAGAGAGTGACCTGAACCCAAATGTTCTAGAATCCTGCAAAGTTAGATTCCTTGTAGCTTATACCACATCACTCATTTATATGACTGTCTTCTGAATTGTTAATTATCGGAGGGCCAGGAGGGCCTTTGCTGTACCTCTGTATTTCCCTTTCCCCTCTTACTTTAGATAATATTTTGCATGAGCATTTGTCAAAATGAACTGAAATAGTCTAGGGACTGTCTGGGTCTGTCCTGGAACTGGCCCCTTTGCCGACTCACATTCCTCAAAGTTCTACTGACCTGCAAGACGCCGACGTCTCCAACGGAGCCTGTTTCTCCCCGTGGTCTAACCTGAGCCACCGGGGACTCCTGGCTCCGCGGCTGTAACTCACAGCACACCTGTTGTCCTCAACTTATAAAGCTGCCATGGAGAGTCACCAAGATAAATATTTGGCTTTCATTAGGAGGGAGTTCTGGTACTTGCTTTTATTAACCCTTTCATGCCCAGCAAAGAGAAGAGACAACTAAGGAAGATCCAAGATTAAATTACATTATGGGTCATTGTACCCAGTCCCTTCTGTGGAGAATGAGCATGCTGGCCACATGCAGGAGTGGTTTAGAAAGCAAGAACAGCCAAGTCCACTTGGCTTTTTTCTTTTTTTTGGTAGAGACAGAGTCTCACTATATCGCCCTCCATAGAGTGCTGTGGCGTCACAGCTCAAAGCAACCTCTAACTCCTGGGCTTAGGTGAATCTCTTGCCTCAGCCTCCTGAGTATCTGGGACTACAGGCGCCTGCCACAACACCTGGCTGTTTTTTTGTTGCAGTTTGGCCAAGGCCAGGTTCATACTCGCCACCCTCAGTATATGGGGCCAGTGCCCTACCCACTGAGCCACAGGCGCCACCCCCACCTGGCCTTTTTGGAGACCGAGTCTCACAATATTGTCCAGAGTGCTGTGGCATTAGCTTAGCTCATTAACCTCAAACTACTCACTCGGAGGCCCAAGTAATCTTCCTGCCTCAACCTCCTTAGTAGCTGAGACTATAGGCACCTGACATCACTGGGCTAGTTTTTCTATTTTTAGTAGAGATGAAGTCTCCCTCTTTCTCGGGCTGGTCTCAAACTCCTGAGCTCAAGGGGATCCTCCTGCTTCAGCCTCTCAGAGTGCTAGGATTACAGGTGTGAGCCGCCACACACAGGACTGGGATACAGGCTGTATGTGGGATACAGCCTGTATCCCAGTCCTGTCATTTACAAGCTATGTTCTTCAGTCCACTGGGCATGACTCGCACGCCAACCTCTGTGAGGTTGTTACAAGAACTAAAGAATCTCAGATGTGTAAAGTCCTTTACATAGTTATTCACACTTAGAAAATCCTCCTAAATAATGCTGACTCTTGGGCAGCAAGAAGGAACTCCAGAATATCAGAAGAACAGTAATACAGTGAGAACTACAACTTCTGATTTTTGAGTGCCTACTATGTGCCAAGCACTGTGTTAATTACTGTTTGTTTACATTTATATATATAATGTATTTATTCATATACATGGGTCATTACAAAAGTTTTGAGATACACAAAAATCAAAAAACATAAAATCCACACAGATGGAAACAAATGAAGCCCTCCTGCAACACTGATAAGCCAGGCAAATTGAAACTTGCACATGTCAATCAGAAAGGAGGCTGTTGACCGTGTATCTTGGAAGTGAAATAACAGACCATAGCATAGTCTGTCTCAAAAATGTCGTAGTAACCATGTATACAAGCCATTTACTTAAAAATCAACAAAATTTGTTGGCTTGGCGCCTGTAGCTCAACAGGCTAAGGCGCTAGCCACGTACACCTGAGCTGGCGGGTTCGAATCCAGCCCAGCCCGCCAAACAACAATGACGGCTGCAACCAAAAAACTGGCCGGGCATTGTGGCAGGTGCCTGTAGTCCCAGCTACTTGGGAGGCGGAGGCAAGAGACTCGCTTGAGCCCAGGAACTGAAGGTTGCTGTGAGCTGTGATGCCATGGCACTCTACCCAAGGTAACAGCTTGAGGCTCTGTCTCAAAAAAAAAAAAAAAAAAAAAAATTTGCTTTGGTGAGATTCCAGAGATCAAAAGTATTATCCCAGAAAAAAGCAAATGACCTGCAAGCTTTCACCTGTGTTTTTATTACTTGAGGCAGACCCAGATTGCATAGTCCCTAAAGTGACTTCTTGGGTTATCCCCCACTTCTTCTCAACCTTTGCAAGAATACATGTCTTTGTGTTCTTTTACATCTTGGAATTCTCCATAGTTGTTGCTACTTCTTCTTGTTCAATATCTTTTTTTATTAAACTCCCATGCTCCCAGTGATTGAAACTTATTGTTTTCTCATTTTCCCTCTGAAAAACTAGCAAGCTAAAAAATGAGTATAGCTGCTGTTGACACTAGTCTCAGTTAAAGCCTTACCTTCTTTAGAAAATATATGCACAAGTATTAACATACTTTTGCAGCATTCAAGTGCCAAATGCACATTTCTCACAAAGTATAATACCAAGCTACAGTTGCAATGTATAACAGTACTGTCTGGAGACTCTAACTTGGTGAAATTTCCCTTCTATCTGATTTTTTTTTTGTAAATACATCCAGAAAAGAAAACAGACAATTACTGCATCAAAATATTAAGCAATATTAATAATAATAATGCCAAGAAAGTAGCATTCACTTTGTCAAATAAGAGTATGTCTATTATAGAATGCTTTGACCCTGAGGCTTAGTTTGAAGTCATCAGTTAACTTATTTTTTTTCCAAAGTCTCAAAAAATAGACAACTAATATTATATAAATAAAAGTAAAAGAGAGTTTCAAAAAACAGATCATGCCAAATCTTATAGACAATAGAAAAAGAAGAAATATTTCAAA
>CAUYRH010018173.1:0-29374 GCA_963574655.1 Perodicticus potto
CCTTCTCCCAAACTTTTAAAAACTTATCATTTTCCTGGGTGGTGCCTGTGGCTCAGTGAGTAGGGTGCCAGCCCCATATACCCACTGAGCCTCAGGCAGGTGCCGGGTTCCAACCCGGCCCTGACCAAACTGCAACAACAAAAAAATAGCCAGGTGTTGTGGTGGGCACCTGTAATCCCAGCTACTCTGGAGGCTGAGGCAAGAGAATCGCCTAATCCCAAAGAGCTGGAGGTTCCTGTCAGCTGTGATGCCACAGCACTCTACCAAGGGTGACAAAATAAGATTCTGTCTCTAAAAAAAACAAAAATTATCATTTTCCAAAATAATTTTTTTTTTTTTGAGACACAGCCTCAAGCTGTTGCCTTGGGTAGAGTGCCATGGCATCATAGCTCACAGCAACCTCTAACTCCTGGGCTTAAGCAATACTCTTGCTTCAGCCTCCCAAGTAGCTGAGACTACAGGCACCCACCACAATGCCCGGCTATTTTTTTGGTTGTAGTTGTCATTGTTTTTTGGCAGGCCCAGGTTGGATTTGAATCCACCTTTGTATGTGGCTGGCACCTTAGCCGCTTGAGCTACAGGTGCTGAGCACCCCCCCCCAAAAAATTGTTTTAATGGATAAGTGTTGGTGACAATGTGGAGAAATTGGAATCCTCTTACACTGCTGGTGGCAATGTAAAATAAAACAGCTACTTAGGAAAATGGTGTAAGTTCCTTAAAAGTTTAAATACAAAGTTATTCTTAGTTCCCAACAATTCCATTACTATGTATCATATTAATACCTGCAGTGCCAAAAAAAAGTATACCCATTTTAAGCAATCTTGTTGGAAGTAAAATCAATCATTCCCCAAAATTGCAGGTAAAATGAGTGTAAGTAGCATATCTAGGAACACTTGACCAGTTCAGTACCTTCAATTCAACTTTGAAATGTCATACATAGATGACATCTCTTAAAAGGTGTATACATTTTTTGGCACTCTCTGCATATACCCAAAAGAAATGAAAACATATATCCACAGAAACACGTGCACAAATGTTTACAGCAGTATTGCTCATAATAGCCAAAAGGAGGAAACAATCCAAATGTCTATCAATGGATGGTATACAAAATGTGGTATATCCATTCATGACCAATTCATTCAAGTGATTATGACACTGGCTGCCAACTGTGTGAAATCATTGAATTGTATCATTAAATACACTATACAATATGTGAATTACCTCAAGAAAGCTGTGATTCTTTAGAAAATAAGTTAGCCCTCTACTGACCTGGAGGGTTAACTATGATATAATTTTAAGTCAGAAAAGAGAGTTCCACAGTAATATAGATACATATATACACTATAGCCCCATTTTATTTTTATTTTTAAAAATGTAAATATATTTTTCTATAACCCCATTTTATTTTTATTTTTAAAAATATGAATATGCTTTTGCATGTACATGAAAAAGTGTCAAAGACTAATGTTTAATATTGGAGGTAGGAAAAAAGGAGTTGGAGTCAAAGAGATGTTATTAACTTTTCTATTACATATATTTAGATTTTTTTCACTGTTTAATTGTACATATACTCTTTTAAAATGAGAACTAGAGAAAATCAAATCATTAAAACAGAGAGTAGGGGACCAAAAAAAGGGAGATTGGCATGGGGAAAGAGTGGAGGGATCCACTCAAATAGGCAATCAGACATTCCAGAAGTGGACAGGACTTACCCTAAAACAGTAGAAATGGGGAAAAAAAGAAATTCCCAGACCCTGTGAATGTAGGATTAAGAAATAGGACTTAATTCCTGAATGAGAATGAGATCAATTGAAGAGAAAAAGAGTTGTTGCTAACTCCAAGATTTCAGGCCGATCTCTGAGTTAGGAGCCATTCCTAGAACTGGTTTTGAATTGGACGTATTCAAAGCACACGTTACGGTAATAAGATGGATTCAGTCAGGCTGGGGCTGACCTGGCAGGTCTGGTTGGTTAAGTCCTAAGTGGCCTTTACTTCGTGTCTCCCATTCTTGCTGTTTTGTGAATTCAACCTTAACTTGAAAGTGTATATCTTAAGTAGTTTAAGGTGATTGATTTAGGAGATTAACTTCTGAATTGAAAACGTTGTTTTGGGTCATGGGTTATGGCAATTACTGTTAAGATAAGTATTAATTGGGGCGGCACCTGTGGTTCATCGAGTATGGCGCCGGTCCCATATACCGAGGGTGGCGGGTTCAAACCCAGCCCCACTGAACTGCAAAACAGAAAAATAGCCGGGCGTTATGGCGGGTGCCCGTAGTCCACTTACTCGGGAGGCTGAGGCAAGAGAATCACCTAAGCCCAGCTACAGCACTCTACCGAGGGCAACAAAGTGAGACTCTGTCTCTACAAAAAAAAAAAAAAAGGTAAGTTTTAATTACTGTTGTTTAAGATAAGGTTAGTAGATCCTTGCTTTTAACTTTTATGTATAAAACTGTGATTTTTGGAAATGGAAGAATAGAACAGTCTTTTTCTTTTGAGACAGGATCTCACCATGTTGCCCTTGATAGAGTACTATGGCATCATAGCCCTCAGCGACCTTGGCCTGAAGTGATTCTCTTGCCTCAGCCTCCTGAGTAGCTGGGCTACAGGCACCCGCCACAATGCCTGGCTATTTTTGTTGTTGTTGTTGTTGCAGTTGTTTAGCTGGCCCAGGCCAGGTTCAAACCCACCACCCTTGGTGTACGTGGCTGGTGCCGTAATCACTGTGCTATGGGTGCCAAGCCAGAACAGAACAGCCTTGGAGAGGCTACTCTCACTGTTCTCCAGAATCCATGGCCTGAAAAATGAAGTTTGGTGGACCTCTCCCTGTCTCTGCATATCGGCTGGCTCATCAGATAAAGAGAGACCAAGGGCAGGATACTGAAGGCCACACCCTCTTGCCCTGCAGCTTCTTACAAAGGACTGCGTGAGAAGTGGTCAGAGAGGAAAAAGGAAATCCAGGAGATCGCACTGATATCCTAGGAGCAAAAGGACCAGTGCCTGGAGGGTCCTCATGGTGGATCTACAGGGAGCATTTTTGACAGAGCAGGTGTGGAGTCCAGATTGTTGGAAGCTGAGAACAAAACAAACATTGGCAGTAAAGGGGAGGTAGCAAGTAAAAACTGCACTTTGGAGAAATATCTCATTGAATGGAAGGGAAGAGTTGACTCAGCCACTTGACTGACAGAGTAGGATCTAAGGAAGGTGTTTTTAGGATGGAAGAATGTACACTTTTGTAGGCTAAGGGGAACAGAGAGAGAGAGTAGGTACTCCTAAGACAGAATTAGGAGAGGACAGAATTGAGAATAACAGGTGGTAGAGTTAAACTTGGAAATAGTCTAAGAGAGTCGGGGTGGGGAGAGAAGGAGAGAGAGGAAATAACAGAAGATAAAAAGATGCTGTTTGGTGGAGAGAAGTTGAGAACATTTTCAACTTCCAGAAGTGATATTTAAAATATTTAACAACCAGTGCAGAAAGAGCACCAGCCTATCGGACACAGCTGTGCACCAAAACAGGGTCCAGGAGGCCTCCTGGTCTGTTGTGTGTGAAGTCTTTTAGCTGTTGGGTCATGGAGAGGTCCTGGGACAGAAACAGGGGGCAGTTGGGTGGCAGATGGCAGAGTGAGATGATAAAACTACAGGGCTGCAGCAACGTTTCTTAGTTAGAGCTCCAAAAGACTGCATTAGAATTACCTAAGTTCAAAACAACCGTTTGTAACAAAACCACCATTTGTGACAAAATGAATATCATACTATGACTAATCTCTCTGAAATTTAGAATTTTTTATTTTATTTATTTATTTTTTGGGGCTGGGGTCGGATTGGAACCCACCATCTCCGGTATATGGGGCCGGCACCTTACTCCTTTGAGCCACAGGCACCGCCATAGAATTTTTTAAATCAAATAAATAGTGGATGCCTTCTATAATCTTAATGCGTGTTGGCAAACAGTTCAAGGAGAGGATTGACTGGAATAAAAATTGTTCACGCTCTTTTGGCTTATTTTCTTGCAGGAAACAATCTCTTGATTAAAATAGAGAAAATGGAGTTAAGGAGGAATTTCAGAACACAAAAGCTGATTTTTACTTGAAGTCCCCTGAATACCAGTCACCAACAGCTTTGCAGCTCTGCTCTCCCATTGAAGGAGGAGGTGTGAGCGGTAGTGCCTCGCCCTCGAGAGAGTACAGGCAAGTGCTTGGGGACTCCCAGGTTACAATTGCTAAGTGCATAAGATGGAACCTGTCGCCGAGGTAATCATATCAACCTCAGCTGCATCCTAGCCTCCAAAGGAAGGCACCACTGGACTTGTCAGTACCTCATTTCGGAAAACTTTTCCTTATCACTCCACACCTCACACCAGATACGCTGGTCTGAGGCTGCTCTCCTGGTGGAGGAAGTTCTGAAAGTGTGGACCTTGATGTGGGAGTGCCTTTCCAGAGAATTTTCTGACTGAAAGAGACCTTGGCAACATCTTATCTGAGCCCTTTAGAGATGAGGAAACTGCAGCAGACTGCTATTTAAGAGAAGCTTAAGCCAACATTTAGATTCCCAGGACTTTTCATTCAGTATCCTTACCTCTACTTTCTTGGAGGAAAATTTAAATCATAATTTATATACACACAAAGGGGATTTCTCGGTGCATCACTTACTAGTAACTCAGGTGAGATGCCAGAAGGAGACGTCCTCAGAGGCGTTAAGGTAGCACGTGGAACGCATTAGACTTGAATGCGCAGCTGCTGCCTTGCCTCAGCTGAACTCATGGGTACAATCAGAAAACAGCTTTATTCTCTTCCATCACGCCTGTTCAGATATGCTCTGAGGGAACTAGTGGGCTCCTGCCCTGTAGATGAAATGAATGCATAGGTGAATTTTTAGGTCATTCTCAATAATAAAAAGGCCTCTGATTACTTTTAGCAAAAATACAGTGTTATTTCAGTAATTGACATGTCTGGTACAGTAAAATAATAATAATAATAAACAAACCCTCCACAGTTCCTGTGAAAGAGGGGTGATGGGAGGTTTGCTGTGGGTTTCCTCCAGCCTCTCTCCCTTTACCCCTCACTAGAGGGGAGAAATTGCTGAGGAGCCAGAAAGGTTCTTGCTGTCTGGGGCCCCGAGCATCTGTAGGCAAACCTCTGGCTTCTTCCGGCCAAGACTTCTCTGTCTTGCCAAGCAGTCCTCTTGGGTGGGATCAAAGTCAACCACACACTGTGTCACTCTCCTAGACATGTCTTCTGTGGGAGTAAATTACTTCCCCACCCCTACAGTCCCCACCCAAGGTTCTGGCTACTTTTGCCAACACTGGTTCTTTAGATTTCTCGGGCATGAGACAGACGCCAGTCCACAGTATTCCCCAAAAGTCCATTCCCAAGAGGGGACATGTACTGAGCTCTCTAGGAGGTCTGCCTGAAGTCCCTCTCAGCAGATGTAAGGTGAGAGAAAAGCGCTTTGTTCTCTGTGTGCAGAGGAAGGGCCGCTTAGAACACCTGACTTCTGCAGAAACCCTTCTCTAATCCACAGCAATCTGGTCAGCCTCAGAATCAACTCTTTCAGACCTTAAGGTAAGTAAGAAGTTAAGGGAACTCTCCTTTGCAAATCCGACATGGCAATCCAGCACTTTGTTAGGAATGTGAGAGAAATTGAGGATTATTACCTGGGGCCTCTGTCAAAATGGGAATGAAATATTAGCTATTTCACATCCTGTTACCAGATGTATTCTCATTCTCTTTCCAATTGCCCCTGTAAGGTTTTCTTTAATAGGTAGATTTTGGTAAATACCAAATGCCATTTCAAAGGTTTTGTATGATTTTGTTTATCAGAGACGACTTGAGTTACTGGTTGTCAGATAACGGGTGGAAATAACTTTGCTATACAGAGATTTTTATTACAAAGGGCTTCACTATGATTTGACCAGCACCAGGGATGTCCAGAATCCCCGCAAGTGTTATTTATGAGCCATATTGCTCAATTCTGTGTTTACAAATGAGTAAGGGAAGTGATTTGAATCATAACAAGAACGAATTGGCTGCCCAAGAGAAAGGAAACGAACAGAATTATAAAATTTCTTTGTAGGGGTGGTGTCTGTGGCTCAGCGAGTAGGGCGCCGGCCCCATATACCGAAGGTGGCGGGTTCAGACCCGGCCTCGGCCGAACTGCAAACCAGAAAAATAGCCAGGCATTGTGGCGAGCACCTGTAGTCCCAGCTACTCGGGAGGCTGAGGCAAGAGAATCGCCTAAGCCCAGGAGTTGGAGGTCGCTGTGAGCTGTGTGACGCCATGGCACTCTACCTAGGGCGATAAAGTGAGATTCCGTCTCTACAAAAAAAAAAAAAAAAAATTCTTTGTAATTCTAAATGTTCTTCAGTAGTTTTAGTTAGATAACAAATTCACTTATGTCAGAAAACCACCACCCCTACTCAGATGGAGGGAGGCTCTGCTGTTTGCTTGAGTCAGGTTGGTGGACTTGTAGAGCAACATGGTGTCAAAATTAGGATGCCTCCTTGTGGTCCTGTAGAATGAGGGCATTCCTGAGTATGAACCTGTGTTCCATCCCAGGAAGTGTGTGGCTGGCATCTGTCTCTGAAGTAAGCCCTTCCTCTTCCATGCTAGGTCTCTAACTGGCTGGCTCTTTCCTCACAGCCTGAGGTGTTTTGGAACACTGTCAACAGATCTTTTAAAGGTACGGGATGAATCTTTATATGAATTTTTCAAAAAGACAACCAGTTCTAGAATAGTATTTCTATCACACACCCATATATGATTAAAAAGATCAGAGTCATATTGAGTACATGGTGGACAACAATTTTAATGGATGGACTACCAAGACCAATAAAAGAAAGATAAAGGCACAGATAAGCTTATGTTTTGTTTATCTGTTCTCTGGAAGCTTCACTAGAATTCATGACATTAACAGAATCTGCTTATAGCAACCAACTCTCCTCCACGGCCAGCATTTTGATGTACTATTCCAGCTGTTAATATCACTTCCAGGAATGTAATTCATTTCACTTTCTGGATTTGTTTGGATGGACATTTGGGAGAGGAAGGTGGCAGTGATTTAGTACTGCTGACAAATGACACTGAGCCTACTCTCCTCACAAACTCAAGTCGGTTTCTTTCAGAAAAGCAGGCCTGGCTCTAAGTGAAAATGAAAATGTTCCTATAAATTAAACACGGTCATGAATTCTCAAATCTTCCACAGAGAAAAGGGAAAGGAAGGACATTTTACAACTGAGGACCTGAGACCCAAGGTAGGGACATGGCAAGAGCTTGTCAGAATTACTTGCATTTCTTTACCAGAACAACCTGTGTCCTGGCTTCCCTCAACTTCCAATCAGGCTTTGATTTAGGGGGTCTGAGGCAGACCCAGACATTTTTTTTTTTTTTTTGAGACTGAGCCTCACTCTGTGCCCTAGGTAGAGTGCCATGGCGTCACCATAGCTCACAGCAATCTAAAACTCCTGGGCTCAATAATCCTCCTGCCTCAGCCTCCCCAGTGGTTGGGATTATAGGAGCCCACTGCAATGCCTGGAGACTTTCTATTTTTAGTTGAGATGGGGGGTCTCAATCTTGCTCAGGCTGGTCTCAAACTCCTGAGCTCAAGCGTTCCAACCACTTTGGCCTCTCAGAATGCTAGGATTACAGGTGTGACATTTCTTTCTGATACAGAATCACCCACTGGTGATTCTGATACACAGAGTGAAAAGAGAACACCAAAGCTTTAGATAGATCTAGACCAGTGTTCTCAACATGTGGGTCGCGACCCACAGGAACTGTATTAAAGGGCCACGGCATTAGGAAAGTTGAGAACCACTGATCTAGATGTTTTAAAAGAATGAATTATTAGGAGGTGTAGTTAGTGGGCTCTTTAGTCACTGCAGAGAGAAGTGAATGGCATAGAGAACAGAGGATGGGTGGTATCCGCCCAGGTGGGTTCATGAATGGACCTCAAGCAGTTCTTAGCTTTGGGGGAGTCAGACCGCTACAGGCAAATCCCCACAAAATTTATCATATAATTTCAGAGAATTTGAGACTAGATTCTAGATTCACTTTTTCTTTTTGAGGTTTCAGTTGGATTGATAACAGTCCCATTTATTAAGGCAAGAAAAACAGGGGAAGGCCAGAGCCCTGCCCTGGAGCTTACAGTCTAGTAGCCAGGAGAAAACAGAAACAAGAAGTCAATCCATACATAGACAATAATCCCAAGAACTCCGGGGTAAGGGAGAGTTCTAGAACTGAATGTTGACTTGGAGAATCTGAACAAGTTAAATTGGAGAAGATTCTTAGAAACATGTGCTTTGAGAGGCAATAGTTTAAAGGAGGCAGGTGTGGGATGTAATCTCCCCCAAAGAATGGGGGTCAGACCAACTGAGGCTGGTTGATAAATGAGCGCCCACCTTGGGAAACCAGTAAGACAGCGTTCAGAACCTAAATTAATGACATGGATGTGATAAAAATGGCATCGATCCACGATGGCACTAGCGGTCCCCGACACGGTGCCATGGGCCCTCTGGTAGGTTGGGGTCTGGGGTGGGGGCGGTATTAAAACGCTGATGAATATAGTTTTATGATGGACCTGGCTGAGGCCCTGGGGGGAAAACAGCAAGCTGGCCCTGGGAGGGCGGCCCTGGAGTCCGCCGTTCATTGCCAGGGTCAGAAGTTGGCTCAGTGTTTGTCCAATACATACGATGAAAGAAAACCGCGGGACAGCGCTGAGCGGCGGCGAACTACATTCAGCCAGCGGGCACGAAAATGAATTTCAGCTGCCATGTGCAAACCCCCTCGGTGTGTGGACAGAAGGGAGCCGGCCAGAAGGTTACCGTAGGTCAGGGATAAATAACCAGCAGGCGGAGGATCCCAGATTCTGTCCTTCCTTTTGTTGGTCGAGGAGCGCCGCGCAAACGCGTCCACAAAGGCTTGGGAAGGAAGCGGTTCGCTGGTCCGCACCCGGCCCGGCCCCGGGGGTGGGGCTGTGAGTCCGGGACTCGGGGGCTGAGCTCTCCGCGGGACGCCTCGCAGCAGGGACCCCACACCGAGTCCCCCGCGCGGCGCGGCGCGGCGCGGCGGGAAGGGGCCGGGCGGGCGGGCGAGCAGATCCCACCCCTTCCTGAAGGAAGCGCCCTCCCCGCCGCGACTGCCGCCGCCGCCGCCGCCGCCGCCGCCGCCACCAGAGCAGGTAGGCGCGGCGCCCCTCCTCCGGCCCGGGGCGCCGGCCCCTCCGCGGGCGCACGCCCCCGAGCGGGTCCCCAGCCGCGCCGCCTCTCCCCGCGGGCCCCGCCGCAGTGCCGCCCCGGCCGCCGCCCGTCCTCCCGGCACCCCGCGGAGTCTGGTGAGGGGCGACCCCGACTGGGACCTCCCGTCCCCGCGCCGTCGCCGAGGGAGGCCGGCTGGGCAGGGGAGCCGGGAAGGAGGCGCCAGGGGGCCTTGCCCTGCGCGCCGCCCTCCTTGCGGGGTGCACTCTTGGGAAGAAACGAGGTTTTCGGATTGGGGGGGAGGCCACCGAGGACCAGTTACCGAGGCGCTCTGGACATGCGTCGCAATAAAAAAGTGATTAGCGTTGGGTCGTGGAGAGAGCCCTTGTTGAGCGGTTTTCCCCTTCTTTAATGAATCGAACGGAGAATGAGAGGGTTTTCCCATTTTAAATTCACATTCGTTTTCCTTCTTCGCAGCCCTTTCTCTGTTAGCCCGTGTCTGCACAGCACTTTATCATATCCCAAAAATTTATCCCGGCCAGACTGCTCTCAGGGCCGAGCCAGGATTGCGGCTGGAGAACACAGCCCCGGTAGAAGGGAAGCCTGCCTCCCCAACCCATTCTGCCTTCCTACATGTGCGGCCCTGTTGGGAACCAAATATACTGATGTCACGTTGAAAAACTAAACAGTTCTTGGATCTGTTACAGTAACAGAGCCTGCTTGAATTAAAGACCGATTTTAATAGTGCTGGGCTGTAACTCCATTCTGGACTGCAGTTTGTCAAAAGGATAGTGGAGCAAAGATGTGTAAACTTCATGATAGTTTAATAAGTTAATAGTGACTAAAATTATTAGG
Source organism: Perodicticus potto (assembly GCA_963574655.1). Taxonomy (NCBI): domain Eukaryota; kingdom Metazoa; phylum Chordata; class Mammalia; order Primates; family Lorisidae; genus Perodicticus; species Perodicticus potto. The sequence continues at coordinate 10,044 of CAUYRH010018173.1, forward strand.
CTCATGTATATGATAGTTGCAGATCAAAGAATTTTATAGTCTCAGCTCTTATGCATTAAATCTCAAACTTTTTCTTATGTGTCCTAGAGACATCTTGTTTCCAAGATTAAATCTGGTTGTCATCTCTTGATCAACTAGAAATGTGAGTTTAATCTTCAAGACATAAACATAAGAATTTTAATGGCGTGTCCTTTATTTACGCATTACTGACTAAATGTTTTGCAAGCCCCCCAAGTCGGAAATTTACAAACCGGACATGGTAAATAAAAGGATAAAGAAGTTTTGCTAACAACAATGACTAGTTGATAAATGTTATGACATTGGGCAAGCGTATCAACGCATTTGAAAAATGTGTGTTTATTATAATCTGCCATTTGCTGAGTGCAATCTGTTGAGAGTATTTAAATCAGCATTAAAATGTCTTCATAGCCATTGCTTTATACGTGTGTTTCTCACCAAATGGGTTTTACGTTGTGCTTTAGTGGGGGTTTTGCTCTGTGGAGCATTCTTTTCTTTCATGAACGTAATGCTTTATATTTAGCCTTTGTTATAGAGCTACCACAATCACGTTCACAGTGACCTTGCAGGTTTTTCTGTGCTCACTTTGCCGGCTTAGTGATTGTCGGAAGGGAAGGCACTTTGCTTCACACTCTTGTCTGTCCTCCTGCTTTGTTTTCCCGATAACCCATACCTCTGCAGAACAGTGGCCGGATTAGCAGGGCAGCCTGGAGCCAGAAGAAAAGAAAAGCTAGCTGGCCACTGCAGTGTTAGCCGTTTGGTTTCACTGTAATGTGGCCATTTGGGATCAGTTCAGCAACCAATTAAGCAAGACAAATACTGACAAGATAATGTATTAGCTGTCAGTCTTCCCCTTCCTGGAGAAGAATCTACAGCACTCGGTGTAATTAGGTTTTTCTGAGGGTCAAATGAGATGTACGTATGTGCTGAAATTCCCAAAACATGATACAAAGGCCAAGTGTTAGTGAACGTGGGCTTAAGTACATAAGAAGGGTAGGACTAGACCTAGGTATATAGTAAATGTCTTCCTTGTCCTCAGGGTAACAACAGAAGTGTGTCCCTACTTCAATACAAACTTTAATCTTTGGAGCTAATGGTAATATGTATCTTCATATTTTTTAATAAGTTGCTCTAAGCACTTTCTAACTGGCTCACAAATTATTGGAACTCTAAGAAATTACTGTTATCACCAAACATCATTTGCTGGTAGGTTTGGATTTTGAAAGATAACTTATGGCAATGAAAGTCTTAATGCAAAGAGATTTTAGATAGATGATCAGTTGGAATGGTGTTTTGAGATAAGAGTCAACTCCTTGTCAGTAGCCTTCAAATTCAGTCCCACACTATTCAGAGTCAAGCCAGCTCTGGTAGGTAGGTATTATAGTTTTTTTTTTTACCAAGTGAAAAATTAACAGTTTTTTTTATAGCATCTATAAATAGCCTTTTCTAGATCAGTGCTGTCCAATAGAACTTTCTGCAGTAATGGACGTTTTCTGTAATCTGTCCAATGTGATAGCCATGAGCCATACAAGGCTATTGAGCATTTAAAATGTGGCTAGTGCAGTGGAAGAACTGAATTTTAAATTTTATTTAGCTTTAATTAATTTAAATACCCACACAGGGCTAGTGGGCACCATATTGGACAGTTCGGTTCTAAATTCTCCCCACTTGTTTCCTGAAATATAGCACTTGATGGCAGTTGTTCCTTAATTAGAAGTGGGAATTGGCATTGATTAATTCTAGAGCTAAGATTTGACTCTGTAAGCCTGTTGTTATAAAAAAGCACTTGTGCTTACTCTGAAGAAGGTGCTTTATGCTAAAGTCCAACTCTACTCTAAAAATAGTTTCCCTTTTTAATTTCCACATGGCCTGCTTGCCCCCCAAAGAAGAATCACCCAGAGTTGTTTGTTTGCTTGGCCCCCTATGTCTGTGTTCACAAACTTGAGCATGATTTGCTCTTTTGCACATTATAGATCATTTATTCTTCAAGTTTCTGCACTTTTCCACTTTTCAAGAAGGAGAAATTTGGAGAAAGGTAGGAAGTAGGTAGTGATATATAGCTGTTTCCCCTCTCCCTTGATTACAGTCACAGAGACCCTGTGACAAAGTCTGATAAATGGATACCCCTAGTTGTAGGAGGGGCTGAAGGCTCTGCCTTTTTTGGGCCTTGTCTGGTTTCTTTCCCTTGGGTTTCAAACCCAGATCCTCTCAATCAGCCCAGCCTGTGAGAAGTGCCAAATCAACTTAAAATATAACCTCCTAGTGGTAAAACCATTAAAATAGGATTTGACTTAGCATTTACTCTGTTGTTTCCCTTAAAAAGCTACAGTAGAATCTTCATAGCTGACCACCTCCCTGTACTACCGCCTGAAGTTGACCTAATTTTGTAGAGTGGACATGCACCACATGTACATATAAGTACAGTAGGTCTTTGTCCTTATGTTGACCACTTCCATATGCTGACCAGTTATTACAGTTTTTTGGGTGGTCAACTTACTGAGGGTCTACTGTAATTTGATTTAATGAAACCCACTGATTTGACCATGAAACGGGACACGTTTTTCATGAGACTATTTTATAAGACTTTGCCTGTTACATTTCTTGGCTGAATGACCCTCCCTCACCCAACCTAGGTATCAAGGGTGCCTCTCTCCAGGCCAGAGGTCAGGTCCTGGCAGTTTCCCTCCTCTGGGAGGGACTCTCCCTCAATTATCTAGAAATTTGTAGAATGTGTTTGTGCATACTAACTAAAGCATAGATTAAAATAACCTCCGAATTGTCTCTGTCCCGAAGGTAGTAACACCCTAAGATGACATTTGCTGAGTGTCCCTAATTAGAGTCCATTTCACGAGGTGATGGTATGGTTGAGAAAATTTAGGAAATGCTTCATGTTAATCCTTTATGCTCTTGGAGAGTTACAGTCCACAGTAAAGCTGGTAAAACCTCTGAGATGAGGTACATATATTTATTTAACTTTTTTATTTTTTGAGACAGCATCACTCTGTCACCTGGGCTAGAGTGCCATGACATCAGTCTAGCTCACAGCAACCTCAAACTCTTGGGCTCAAGCGATCTTCCTGTCTCAGCCTTCTGAGTAGCTGGGACTACAGATACCTGCCACAATGCCTGGGTAGTTTTTCCATTTTAAATAGAGATGGGGTCTCACTCTTGCTCAGGTTGGTCTCAAACTCCTGAGCTCACGGGATCCTCCTGCTTCAGCCTCCCAAAGTAATAGAATTAACAGGTGTGAACCACTGCACCCAGCCTAACTTTTCTTAGTATTCGTAGTGTTTTCCAAAAGAATTTTCATACTTCATTCAGAGGTTATTTGAATCTATGCTTTAGTTAGTATACACGTTAATACAACACTTCCTATGGTGTTTTTCAAACTGTGTGTCTTGGGTCATGAAATCAATTTAACAGGTTAGGATCAGCATTTTTCTTAATGAAATAGGATGTGTAATAGAAGTAATCATTGTGCATCCTTCTTTGTGAGGGTTACAAGTGTGTGATGAAACTTTTGGTGGCTCCGTGTGTAGCAAGTACAAGACCACAAGGCAATGGAGAGTATGGTTAAGAGCAGCAGAGAAACAGGACCACTGGGTTCAGATCCAGACTCTGCACTGCCCTGTCTGTGGGTAGCAAGCACTGTGAGGACACATGTGTGTTCATCATTTGTGTTATTATTATGTCAATGTAGCTATGTATACTGGATCATAATGTAAAATACGGCCTATCAAACCAGGCTTGGGACCCACTCCGGGAGACACTGACTTAAGGCATACGTAATAGTAAATAATAACGAGTCACATTAAGTGCTGACGGAGTGCTCCATGCTGAATGCGTTGCGTATCTTGTTTCTCCCAACAATCTTTTGATGCAGGTATTACCACTATCCTATGTACACACACCCCAGTAAGCAGCAGAGGCAGAATGAACCTGGGTAGCCTGATGACAGCCCACATGTGCCACCACCTCACATTGCCACATTGCAATGTATCAAAACACAGACGGACACCTGCTGTGGGCTCAAACATCATACAGCACTGCAGGAGTGCAGACATAGCGGGCAACTGTTATTTTCTGTGTAAGAGGAGGCCCTGTGGGTGAGAAGGGAGCCATGACACATTTAGGCTGGAAGAGACCTCACTGCTGCCAGCCTGTGGTTAATGCCCTTGGGAAGGCAGCCTGGTGCCCAGAGAAATGGGAATGTCCTAGTGACTAACCACAGATTTCATCTCCAGAGCCATCCTCCTGTTAGCCACTCCCCAACTTCTGCATACTGGTTTGTAGCAAATAGCAACAAATGGTCTAACTAGATATGTCCATTTCATAAGTCCCTCACTGTTTAACACAACTCAAATTGTCTTTTCAAAATCACTTCCTGCCTATAATACAGATGTTTTAATACTATAAGTGTAAAACAATGTTGTTTAAGAATTAAAGCGATGTCTTAAAAGTGGGGCTGGAATTTTTTTTTTTTTTTTTTTTTGCCAATGCAATCTAGAAAGTAAAACTAATTTCTTCTTGAAAATAGATTTCAATTTTCCTTAAAGATCAAAGTAAATATAAGCTGTTGTTTGTTCATAGACTTTCTCAGGTAGAATAAAAGAGGCAACAGCTTGCCATCGTGCTTATTTTTTTTCTTTAAAAAGTACAAAAGGGCCAGGCAATGGCTCATACCTATAAGCCTAGCACTCTGGGAGGCCAAGGTAGGAAAATCTTTTGAGGTCAGGAGTTCTGGACCAGCCTAAGCAAGAGTGAGACCTGTCTTTACCAAAAGTAGAAAAATCAGCTGGGTGTGCTGGCCAGCACCTGTAGTTCCAGCTACGGAGTGGGAGGATTGCTTGAACCCAGGAGTTTGAGGTTGCTGTGAGCTAGGCTGATACCAAGACACTCACTCTAGCCCAAGCAACAGAGTGAGACTCTGTTTCAAAAAATGAATAAATAAATAAAAAGTATAAAAGCTGTGTCTAACATGCTAAAAATCTTTAAGCTATTCAAATTTTGTTCAAGGCTGCAAAATCTTCCATCTCTGAGGACAGAGACGCAGCCTCTATGGAATACAAGATGAATTCTCTTTGAAAAAACAGAAAGTTGAGTAATATTTTTAGACAAGTATAGACAAAGCTTAAGGAGTGATTGTGTTTAACTATAGCAGCATAGGAAATTAGCATGTAGCTTAAATGGTATTATTTAACTCTGAAATAATTATAATGAATTATAATAATAATCAACTGAATATAAACATAAATGTCTTCAAAACTAGGCATTTCATTTATTAACAAAGTAGATTTATTACTTTTTTTACACTCATGATGATATAGCTGCCAAAGAAATATTTTAAATGGTAATAATTGGAATTCCTAAAGCATAAATCAAAACTGACTTTATGTAGCTAAAATGGGCATTATATTTTTTTGATTGTGCTGGTTAATAGTCTTTTGAATTATTTTCATTCTGTTCATGAATGAATAGGGTGTTAGTTAAGAAATGTCGATTCCATTATAAAGCAATCCAAATAGAAATATATTTTTATTGAACTTGGAGTATTTGTAAATTAAAATTAGAGGAATTCTATAATGTAATCATCCTGGAGTTTCTAATGGAAATGTATCTTCTGGAATTCCTAAATTCTAGTTTTCGCTAAAACTTAAAGTATGTTTCTAAACACTAACAACTAGAATATACCCACATGCAGTAGCAGCAATATTAACTTTTGGGTGACAGATTTTCTTTTCTTTTCTTTTTTATTTTGAGACAGAGTCTCACTGTGTCACCCTTGGTAGAGTGCCGCGGCGTCACAGCTCACTGCAACCTCCAACTCTTGGGCTTAAGAGATTCTCTTGCCTCAGTCTCCCAAGTAGCTGGGACTACAGGTGCCCGCCACAATGCCCGGCTATTTTTTTTTTGTTTCAGTTGTTGTCGTTTAGCTGGCCGGGGTCGGGTTTGAACCCACCAGCCTCAGTGCATGTGGCCGGCACCGTAACACTGTGCTATGGGGGCCGAGCCAAGGTTGACAGTTTCTCTTCCTTTGTGATATAATGTTCCCACATACCCTAAGCTTCAAAAGTATGGCATTTTGAAAAATTTTCCTGTCTCATCAATGATAGCACAATGTTCACAAGAACTAACTCCCTGAAATTTTAGCAGCTAATAAAATTGTTCTAGAGAAAGCTGATTATGTTTTCTATGGCATTTTGATTGGTGTTTTTCTTAATTTCAGTCTATATGTAGTATAAAAATGGATTTATAGGAAAAGGAGTAGGTTGTCATTTTGTACCAAAATTTTTATTGTGTATGTATACACATGAAATGAAGACAAACATTTTCCATTAACTGATTTGTAGAAAGGGTACAGTTATGATCAGATAGTGGCACCTCATGGCCTTTTACAGTCAAGCCACTGAAATGAGTGAATGTCCACTTACAGAGCCATAAACAGAGCAGATCGGAAATGTTGGCTTTTCTCAGCTATCTGACAGTGTTTGTGAAGTCTTTAGCATGGTCCCTGGCTCGAGGTAACATTCTTTCCTCCTTATTCATGACACAGGTTTTAACTCTGTTTGTTCTGGATTGATTGTTCTGGATTACAACTGTTCCCCCGTTGAGTGTCTAAGGCTAGAAAAACCCTTTGGAAGTCACATAATTTATTTCTTAGAGTCTTGGCAGGACAACGGCCAGCAGCAAAGGCTGAGAGTCCATTCCAGTTTTCATCTGTGGATATTTTCCATTAGTTCTCACCATGTGGTTTGTCGGGAGTTACACCTTAAGTCTCACTTCAGTGTCATCCAGCTCCTGGTTTGCTGGCTTGTGCATATTTACCTTGTCTTTCCAATTAAGTCATTGTTTCTTTGTGTGCAGAAAGTGTATTAGGTAAATCTTTTTTGGCTTCAGGCCGGAGTCAGCAACTATCCTGTGAGTTTCGTTTTTGTTGGAACACAGCCACACCCACTGTTTTCTTCCGTATTACCTCTGTGATGGTTCCTGTGCTACCACAGAAGAGCTGAACGACTGAAGCAGAGATCCTCTGGCCCATAATGGCGACAACATCTCCTATCTACGTTGTCATGGACCAGATTTTTAATTTTGATTAAATCAAATTTTAACAGCCTTGTGTGGCTGTTGGACAGCATGGTTTTAGGTTGAATATGAAGGCGTGGTTTCCTCCAGCCCAATTAACTATGCTATTTGGATTCCTATATTGTCCTAAGGTGCTGCACCCTTCCAGGGGGTCGTTTAGACAGACCACTGACCCTTGCCCGTGGCTGGCTTGGACTGACCCTGGAGTGACAAAGTTCTTGATGAGTTGCTACCTTGGACAGTACCCCAAGCCAAGAGGAAACGGCAGGCAAGCAAGGGGGCAGAGATTGTCAACCCTGGCTACGCAATAAAATCATCTGAAGAGCTGTCAAAATCTAGTTGCACTCCAGATCTATTAAATCAGAATGTCCGGGTGTGGGGCCGGGACACCAGACATGCTTCGTAAAGCTCCCCAGGTGATTCCATCATGCTCTGCTGACTGGGTGACGTCACGGGTGGGTGAGGCAGCCCATGTACTTGCTTGTTCTATCACAGCATCACGGGCACACTGTGGGCAGATGGGCAGGGAAGTGGACACGTGAAGGTCAGTGAACCCCTAGCTTATCTTAAAGAGAAAAACTCTGGCTTATCTTTGCTGTCGGGGGCTGAGCTGTTCTTCCACTTGGTTGCCTGTAGAAGCACAGCCCACTTGCTCAGAGGAGCCCAAAGTGAGGATCTGTGTATGACGGGTGAGCTTCCGAGAAGGAGAAATACAAGCTCTTCTAACACAAATGTGGTCTAGTGCTTTCCATTTATATATCCAAAACACATTGTGGAGTTCTCTCTTAGCCTATTTTTGTGCTGCTATAAAGAAACACCTGAGGCTGGCTAATTTATGAAGAAAAGAGGTTTACTACGCATTTAGCTCCCGGCTCTGCAGGCTATACAAGAAGCACTGTGCCGGCTTCTGCTTCTGGTGAGGGCCTCGGGCTGTTTCCTCTCTTGGCAGAAGGCAAAGGGGAGCTGTCTCGTGCAGAGGTCACCAGCGAGAGAGGAGGCAGAAGAGAGATGGGAGGGAGGTTCCAGGCTCCTTAACACCCAGCTGACTCAGACTCATTCAGTAACATGTGGATGGCACCAGGCCATTCATGAGGGATCTGCCCCCGTGACCCAAATACCCCACTGGGAATCAGGTTTCAGCATGGGGTTCGGAGGGCTCAGACGTGCAGACCGCCGCAGAGAGCTCCTGTGTGTCTGAGGCGGGCTGCGCTTCTTCAGTCCTGCAGGGAGACCAGCATGTGAACAGTTACCATACGCTGGACCGAGTGTAACACACAGAACCCCAGGGTACCGAGAGCAACCAAGAGTGGGAGAGACATCAGGTGGGCTTTCCAGAGGCAGTGACACCCAAGCTGAGGCTTATGGCATCAGCGGGAATAGTTATGTGACGAAAGGGGGAAAAAAAAGAGCTGGTACAGACTGGGATGAGGCCCGCCTGACATTTTCTCTCCATGAACCCCATAAAACAGCTCCCACCGAAGGAAGATTCTCCCTGCTCTGCTACAAGCGTCATGGGGTACCCTTTTCCTGACTGGCCTTTATCATATATTCACTCAACTCATTCATTCATCCGGGTGTGATGGATCGAGGCATTATAATGAGCAGACTTGGGCTAGGTGCTGGTGATAGAGCAGGGAACAAAAGAGCCTACGTTTGTGCCCTCAGGACTTTACATCCTAGTGAGGAAGACACACAAGAAATAGGGAAATATTAAAGAAAGATGGAGACTTTACCTCTTACATGTTTACATGGATGGAGCTGGAACATATTCTTCTTAGCAAAGTATCTCAAGAATGGAAGAAAAAGTATCCAATGTACTCAGTCTTACTATGAAGACAATTTATAGCTTTCTTATGAAAGCTATAACCCAATTATAGCTCAAGAAGAAGGGGAAATGGGAGAGGGAGGGGAGGGGGTCAGGGAGGATGGGTGGAGGGAGAGTAATTGGTGGGACCACACCTATGGTGCATCTTACAAGGGTACGTGCAAAATTTACTAGGTGTAGAATATAAATGTCTTAACACATTAACTAAGAAAATGCTGTGAAGGCTATGTTAACCAGTTTGATGAAAACATTTCAACTGGTATATAAAACCAGCACATTATACCCCTTGATTGCATTAATGTACACAGCTATGATTTAATAAAAAAAAAAAAAAACTCATCTTCCTTGTATCGCTAACATCTCAGACACAGCATATGCCCTGAGTTATGCATTAGTAGATTTATGCAAGGTTTTGACTCAAAGGGGAACACTGTAAGGAAAAAGGACTGGGGAGATTCCATCAAGGGTACATGGTCTGGTCAAAAGTCACAGAGCTCCCAGCAGCAAGGGTCCTGGTAGTAAGGTGCTTACTGTTCCTAGAGACTCTGTGGACAGTTTCAGGTTGGCTTTGGGGACTCTTCCAAGAAGCATTTGCCTCTGAGCATCTTTGGCTCTTTTCTGTTAAAACTGGCTAGAGTGTGTTTACTCTGTTGTTTACAACAGAAAGCCCTAATTAATATAACCATTTACAGAATAAATTCATAATGATAATTTTTAATGCTTTATAAACTCAACTCATTAATATTAATGAATTCCTGAAGGCAAAGGCTAGCTCATGGTGGCACATCCATTAAATACACAGAAATTACAACATAGTCACATTTGTTTTTTCTCTCCCTTGCCATCAAACTGCAAGGCAATACCATTGCATTTCCATGATTAAATTTAATTAATTCACTGGCCTGAGATAAAATATGAAGTGCTACATATGTACAAAATAAAAATACATACTGAAAAAAAACTAACTTGAGTATATTTGCCATAAAAGGGAGCAGAGATGTACTCCTAATCAGAATACTTTGACCTGCAGAACCCATCAGTGGTGGCTAATTGATCTCAGTGTACTTGGAAATAAAACAAGTAGGCAGCCTACTACAGTATTACCTAGTCTATAGAAAAGGGCAAACCAAGGTCTAGAAGACAAAAGCCTGACTTGAGGGGCCACAGTGAAGAGTTGTGGCCTACCTTGTTCCTAAGCTTAGTTCCAAACTTAGTTTCCAAAGTCAGGTCACAGACCCCAAAACCCTTGATTGAAGGAGAGACTTGGTTCCCTTAAGAAAAGATGACTCTACACTATTGCTCCAGGTTCACACCATACAAGCCTTCCCCAAAGGAACTTCTGGACATTTACTAAGGTGACTGTATATTGGAGAAAAAGAAATGCCTAGACCTCTTAGGGAGGGCTGGAAACTGACTTGATGCTAATTCCTAGGGACTCAAAATGCCACTGTAATCAGACAATCAAAGTAGAGGCTTATGGTGGTAAGATGATAGATGGAGTCTTACATCTCACTTATGGTGGGCCTCATTGGTCCACAGACCCCCCCCCACTCTGGTTATTTTCCCAGTTCCTAAATGTACAATTAAAGTAGACCTACATAGCAGTTGGTTCATTCCTGACATTGCTTATCTGAGCCATGGAGTGAAGGTCATTATGTTAGGAAAGGCTAAGGGTTAGTGCCTGGAACTTCCCTTCTATCAGGATAGTAAACCAGAAACAGTGCTGTATTCCTAAGACAGCTGCACAAATTAAAGGCACCGTCAAACCTTTGAAAGAAGCAGACGTGGTGATATCTATAATATCTCCCATTTAACTCCCTAGTTTAGCCTGTGCAGCAGTTAAATGGCTCTTGAAGAATGATTGTGGACTGTCATAATCTGATGGAAACTCCAATTTGCATTTTCAGATATAGTATCTTTACTGGGGCAAATAAACTTAGCCTCTGCTACCTGGTATTCAGCTATTGACTTAATTAATGCCTTTTCCTCCATGCGAGTTTGCAAGACCCATCTTAAGTAGTCCAAAAGTATTTACACTTAAAATAATGGTGTAGCCATTTCCAAAATGTACCAATCCACATAGCAAAGAGAATAAGAAGGACAAATATCAACAGGTGACAGAGTTTAATACATTTGCTGAAAATAAAATGTGGATAGAAACCTGCCAACCACTTGAAACGGGAGAGAACTACATTCTAGAAACAGCGGTTATCAGCATCAGCAGTTGTCTTAGCTCAGGCTGACCAATGCAATACCGTAAACAGAAATTAAGTTCCGGCAGTTCTGAAGGGTGGAAGTATAAGATAAAGGTACCAGCCCATTTCATTTCTGGAAAGGGCTGTCTTCCTGGTTTACAGACAGCCTCCTTTTTGCTGTGTCCTCTCATGGTAGAGAAAGAGTGTGACTTTTCTGGCATCCTCTCTTAAAGGAACACTAACCCTTTCAAAGAAGAGCCCCACTTTTATGACTTCATTTAACCTTAAGTACTTCCTTATTCCAAATACAGTTATATTTGGGGTTAGGGCTTTAACATATGATTAAAGGTTTTTCGTTTTTTGTTTTTTTGTTTTGGTCGGGGCTGGGTTTGAACCCTCCACCCCTGGTATATGGGGCCAGCACCCTACCCCTTTTAGCCACAGGCGCCACCCAACAAATGAACTGTGAAGAAGAGGGTAAATACCATTCAGTCCACAGCAGTGGATCACAAAAAATTTCACTCCCTAATTTTTACCTCTGGAAGCTTTTGGATTCTTTATAATCTAGATTATACTAGGGAAGTTTGGGCATCTCAATTTCATTGACTATAGTTCCCTATTAGGCCCAAGTTTCAGTTCATCAAGCAAATATTAAGAGTCACTCTCCATTGGTAGAAATAAGTATTTAATCCAGAATTTCAGGTACTGGCATGCAATACTGGTAAAATATTTCCCATTTAACAGTATTTTCCATCCTCAATCCATTTTTAGAATCTTTTCCTACATATATCATCTTGTTCCTGCTGATGTAAATTAGCCAAACTTTTCTGTTCTTTTCATGGATAAGCTATGTCTATCTGGGTCAGACTTGGCACTTATCTATGCTGGGATCTGACTCTAGTTGTGCATATAGAAGCAACCAAGATTAAGTAGGCTAAGTCTTGAGGATAAGAAGTTCAAGTGATGTTATTACAAGGCCTTCCAGCAAAGAAAGGATATTCTCCTTTGCAAGAACCATCTTAAGTAGTCCAGAAGTATTTTACACCTAAAATGACTACACCAAGCCAGATCAGGTTAAGCAAATGGAAAGCACTTAGCCAAATGCCTGGTAAATAGTAAATTTATTTAAGTGTTTACTCTGTTTATTTCTGCAATTATCAATTGACTCAGACCTGGTGAGCAATGGATTAAGGGAAACTACAGAAGTCTGATCTCCCACACATTCTAGCATGGACATAAATGAAGAAGGATCTGTGATACGGCAAGGCAAAGGAAGGATCCCTTGAGAAAAGGTAGGATGTAGCAACAATAGTTGGATCCTGCTTTGCATCAGAATGACCTTGGGAGATTAAAGCAGATTTTAACTTCCACCAAAGAATCTTCAAGAGGTGAGGCCACAATATTGGTGTTTTTTAAAACTCCCATGAGTCTGATACAGTAGATTCCCAGATACTGGAAGAGAAGCCCCTTAGCATGAGGACTGAATGCAGGTCACTGGTCCAAACAGCTTGGGTATGGGACTGGAAGCCAGCTGGACAGAGCAGCATACTAAGATTAAGTGATAGACAGTGGAGGCACTGACACTATTTGTCAAGGGATTTGGCAGAGAGACAGAAGGGGGATGGCACTGAGGCTTACAGGAAGTAAGAATCAGAGAGCAAGGTTTTTAGGATGGTAGAGTCCTCATCATTTGTAGTATAAGGGGAAGAATAAAAAGAAGATACAGGGAAAAGGCAAGAAGTTAGAAAGTGAGATCCTGGAGGAGGAAAGAGATTTGGAATAGGTAAAGGCTAGTTTTGGATACCTCTTTCTCTAGGAGTGGAGCTAAGAATTAGAAATGCAGGTAAACTGGCAAGAAGCTTGCGAAAATCCAGCATGGTGGCTTACTTTGCTCTGTGTTCTCCAAGCTTTGCAGTGCAAATCAAGGCAGGTTTTAGAGAATGGAAAAGATGAAAGTAAGGTAGTTTGTCTTTTGGCTTTATTTTGTAGTACAAAGGACACCCAGGTTTCACCCTCCTTCTTTACTTTCAACTTTAGTTTTCTCTTCCATTAAATGAAAATAATCCTCACCTCACAAGGGTACTGAAGGATATAACAAGATCAGGCACATCAAGAATCAGCTTCTAATTACTTCAGAATTGGTACTGCAGCTGTCTACTCCATTAATTCCTATTTAAGATGACAGGAATGTATTTTCTAAAATCTTTTTCAAAAGTTGACAAAAAGGACTTCTAGTGCCAGACAAGACAGAGTATACTCACTCCTTCCTATTCCTTCCCTCGGATGTTATATATAAAATAAATGTAAGAATAATCTAAAAGGTAGAGAAAAAAGGGAGACTGGCTAGGGACCTTGAGACCTTAGGAACAATATGATGGTGGGTTCCACTGTTTTGTTTTTGCCTTCTATATCTCCAACTTGGATCTGAAGAAGCTGGCAACTTGCAAACACTGATGGGTACAGACAGAAAAATTAAATTAAATTAAAATAAAACACCCCCAAAACCTGTTCTCTGTAGCCAAATGAGTGAAAATGTGGCAGTGTGGCAAGACAGAAAATTTTTAGACTCTAAAAGGAAATCCAAATAGAAATTTTAGAATTAGAAAATACAAATTTAAAGCTCCAATTAACCACTACAGAAAACAATGTAGCTCCACACTTATTGGTGAAGAGCTAATATGAAGTCTAGACTTCCAACCTCACCTACATGCCTGTAACAAGGGGAAGGGGACCCCTCACACCCATTGAGATGGTATAAGAGAAGGCTGACTTTCACCTCCATCTTATGGCAATAATAATCCTCCCCTTATTGTGTCAGTGGAGCCTGAGCAGGGAACATTGTAGGGTTAGAAGACCACCCTACATAAGCCACACAAAGGCAAGCCTTTAATGGATTAAAATGGCTTTTGTCAATACAGAAGCAAGAGAGCTGGGCTCCCCCTGAAGCATACAAAGAGGCTGTTTGTTCGGAGATAAAAGTCCATAAAACAGTAACGTATGCTTCTGTTAAGCCCAGGAGGTTAGGGGCTGTCAACCCCACCCCTGGTGATATGGGTCAGAGGATGACATATGTCTGTACATAATGTCCTGGGGCCTAAAGATTTCTGCTCTGTAGAGAAACAAAGTCATAAATCCATTTTGGGTTAACTAAGTGTGTGCTTGAGGGGTTTCATTCACCAGTCTCCCCTGCAACTCTTTGTAATCTCTATTTAGACCCTTTGTTCAAAAGCTGATGCATGTCTAAGAAGAATGTAAAAACAGAAAATATTGTGTTGATTTGTAGAGTGAATGTTTTTCCACAAGTTAATTATAGTTAGAAGAAGTTAGGTAATGGTAAAAGGCTATAGATTATAGATTAAGTGTGTACGTGATCACCAGTGTATATAAGGTGGCCCAGAAAAAAGACAATTTGATACACGCTTCTTGGAGAGTGTGTAGTCTGTTTCTTGCATTTCCCCTAATAATTACAGGTATGAGTTCTGCACCTGGGGCAAAGCTACTGTCCCTTGCGTCTCCATTCACGTAACAAACATGGACTCCCATAACTGCCTTGAGGTAATGAGAAACACCTCCTGGGGTGTCAACAGATGTCAACAGTGAAGCTGGACTTCAATCCCCACTTGGCAGTACCAAGATATTGCCCTTCTTCCCCCATTGGTGCTGTGTCAGAGGAAATCTGCTAAAATAAAGGATCTAAGTAAGGACTTTGGTCTTATAACATAATACTCAATACATCCAGAATATACTAGATTATCACTAGACAAACCCAAAACCAAAATCTCAACTTGAATAAGAAAAGACAATTTCTAGAAGCTAACACTGAGAGGACACAGATGGTGGAATTAGCTGGTGAGAATCACTAAGCAACTATCATAAAAATTCTTCAATAAGCAAATATTAACACACTTAAACAAAAACACAGAAAGTCTCAGCAAAGTAATATGAGATATAAGAAAGAATCATGAAAATTTTAGAAATGAAAAATACAAACAAAAAACTCAATGGATAAAGATAAACTCAATGGAAAATGAGGACAGAGTACAGAATCAGTGAGATTGTAGTAAAATAATAAATATTGACCAATAGAAATGAAAACAGACTGAATAAAAATGACTACTGCCTTAGAGTTATATGGAATTATAACAAAAATCTTACACTGTGTCAGTGGACTCTCAGAAAGAGAAGAGAAGTAAGGTGGGCTTAAAAACATATTCAAGAAATAATGGCTGAAAAATTTCCAACTTTAGCAAAAGACATAAATAGACAGATTGAAGAAATTGACTAACTTTAAATAGGATAAACCCAATGGAATCCATGCCAAAGACAAAGAACAGTATCTCAAAAACAGTAAAGAGAAACAACACCTTAGCTATGGAGGAAATAGTACACATGGCTATGGATTTCCCATCAGAGACTATCGAGGTCAAAAGAGAATGGTACAGCATGCCTTAAATACTAAGACTTCTACACTCAGTGAAAATATTCTTTGACAACAAAAGGAAATCAAGACATTCTTATAAGAAGGAAAACTAAGAGGATTTGTCAAGGATATGTCTACCCTAAGAGAAGCTCTTGAGACAGAAAAGAAATAACAGAAGGAATTTTGCAAGACTGTATCTTTGGGGATCAATTTTATAGTCTGTGATTAGAAAAGTTTCTCTGAATGTGTAGAGTGCCAGAAACCATGAGGAAGACTTGCCACATTCGCTTCTGAACATGAAACCAACTCTTGCTTTAGTGCACCTGCCATTTGCTATTGATGATCATTCTTCTCTTCTTTGGGAGAGTAAGAGGGAGAGGACACAGTCTCTGTGGTTCCCATTCAAACATTAAAGAGGGTGAGTAAATAAAACAGACTTTCCTCCTCCTCTTGAGTTTTTAAAAATTGTTTGGCAGTTGAAGAAAATCAGTGTTACTTCAAGTCTACTATGTAACAAGGAGCATTCTCATCAGGCATGCCCTGCCCCTGAGGTTTCAAGCCAAGTGGAGTAATTTACATTTATAAAATGTTTAGAACAGTTGCTTGGCACATTAAGCAATATATAATTAGTTATATAAATCCAATAAATATAAAAAGACAAATAAAAGTTAACAGAAGGGCACCCACTAGCAAAGAAGGCATTGAATCTTTCTTCTCCATAAATGTGGCAGCAAAGTAGAGGTAGGTAGAAATCCATCCAGCTTTTCCATTTGAGTTCTATACAGCCCCAGTCCCTGGGTCAACGACCACTACTGTGGTCTGTTAGGAACCAGGCTGCACAGCAGGAGATGAGCAGTGGGCAAGTGAGTGAAGCTTCATCTGTATTTATAGCCACTCCTCATTGCTTGCATCACCACCTGAGCTCTGCCTCCTGTCATATCAGCAGCAGCATTAGAGTCTCATAAGAGCACGAACCCTGCTCTAAACTGCCCATGTATGCTCCTTATGAGAATCTAATGCAACACACAAACACATGTGTGGAAAAACTGTCTTCCATGAAACTAGCCCCCGGTGCTAAAATGTTGGAGACTGCTGTTATATGGAACTATCTGTTCTCAGTATACCACAGTTGAGGTGGTCATAGAAACTGTTTCAGTCTACCACAGCTGCCATTCAAAATACCATACAGTAGGTAGTGTAAACAAGAGAATATTGTCCCCACCTAGTTCTGGAGACTTGAAGCCCAACACTAAGATCCAGGTAGTTGGGATCCTGATGAGGGGTATCTTCCTGGCTTGCAGATGGCCTTTCCTTTTTGTATGTGAAAGACAGTAAACAATCTCTCTCTTTCCCACATTTTATAAAGCCATCCCCAATCCTGTCAGATTAGGACCCCACCCTTATTACTTCATTTAACCATAATTACCTCCTAAAAGCTTTATTTCCAATACAGTTGCATGGGGATTTATGTCTTCAACTTTTAGACTGGGATACAATTCAGTTCATAGGGAAAACCTTGGGTGGAGAATTTGCAGTTTTCATTCTCCCACAGGATTTCATGTTGCCTTCTCAATCAGAAGACTAATATCTATTTTCAGAGAAAAGTTCCCTCCCCCATTTTCTGTCCTGAATCTATACTTTTTCCCTGGCCCCAAGACACTGGGCCTGGATCATCAAGAAAATGTTCTGCCCTCATTGCCTTTATCCAGTCCCTTTCATCTGATTATTTCAAAGTGTCCTTCCAACACTTATATAATAAATTGATCAACAAAGTGACTGGTTAATTGGTTTTCATTTTTGGAAATACTTCCAGAAATGTCAGGAGAAACAACATTTTTCAGAGTTTAAAAATGCATTCCCTACTCCAAAATGCTGAGCTACGTAAGAAATTTTCCTGCTAGGCCAGATCTGAGCAAACAGTGGGAGATGGAAGTGGATAGGATGATTTTTGTTTCCATGCTACAACCTAAAGTACATAACCTATGCTCTCAGATTCCATTTCAGCTGTGTAAAAGGGAAAGTCCATTGCACTAAAAGTCATAAGACCAAGGTTTTAGTCCCTGACTATAACCCAGCTCTGCCACCAACCAGTTTCCCAACCTTGGGGGGGTGGTCAATGCCCTGAACCTCATCTATAAAATAGATATAAATCTACCTGATCTATCCTTTTGAAAATAATTAAATTATTACATATTTAAAAGCACTGTGTAAACTGCAAAGTACAGTTTTATAGTTTTTTTCACAGGATTAGCATCTAACTCAGGGGTAGGAAGGATCAGGGAAGGCTTCCTGGAAGAATAACAAGTGAGCTGTATCATGACAGATGAGAAAAGAAAGAGGGACCATTCTGGGTCAAGAAAGCAGCTTAGCAAAAGTGAGAAGGGCTTGATACATGTGACAAAGTGCCCAAAGTTTGCACAGCTATGTTTAAAGACTGAGGGAAATATGGGTGGGAAAAGGAATGCTAGGGAGAGATCATGAAGGATTTTGCACACCATCCTAAAGAGTTGGAACTTTCAATGGATGCGGAGGTGGCAGGGAGGAACAATGAAAGCACTTGAAAAGAGAGTGGATATGATTGGATTTGTATTTAAAAAGCTCAGTTGGGGGGGAAGTACTGAAAATCTCCTGGAAGTGTCAAGACTAGGCAGAGAGATCATTTATGAGGTAGGTGTAGTAACCCTGTTGAGGAGCTAAGTTACAACAATCATGATAGAAGAGGAAAGGAAGAGCATATTGATCCAGGTAATTCTGAGAAGATGAAATCCACAAAACACATGGCCAGTAAGCTTAGAGGTAAAGAAAAGCAGGGAAGATGACTCCTCAGTTTCTCATTTGGGCTAATGGATCAAAGGTGGTGGTTACATTCACTTAGCTAGAAGCAGCAGTTTGGAAGAAAAAGTAAACTGAGTTTTAGAATGACAAATCTGTGGAATAAGAAGTAGAGATGTTTAACAGACTGTTAAATATAGAATTCTGAAGCATAAGACAGAGAAAGATGTGGAATGGATAAATATAAGTAAGTATAAGACAACATTTTGTTTTGGGGAACACTGACTTATAACTAGAATGCAAGATACTCTAAATTCTATAGTTTTTCAAACTTTTCAACCCTGTTGCACAGAATTTTTTAAAGGAAATAAAAAAGGGAACCCTGATAACTAAAATATATTTTAAAGATTCTTTAGATAGTTTAAATATTCATCTTACATGGATCATGTTTTTTTTTTTTTTTTTTTTTTGAGACAGAGCCTCAAGCTGTCACCCTGGATAGAGTGCCATGGCGTCACAGCTCACAGCAACCTCCAATTCCTGGGCTCAAGCCAGTCTCTTGCCTCCGCCTCCCAAGTAGCTGGGACTACAGGTGCCCGCCACAAAGCCCGGCCATTTTTTGGTTGTAGCCGTCATTGTTGTTTGGCGGGCCCGGGCTGGATTCGAACCCGCCAGGTCAGGTGTACGTGGCTGGCACCTTAGCCCATTAAGCCACAGGTGCCGAGCCACATTGATCGTGTTTTGAAAATGCTTAGATTCAAAATGATCTATCCTAGTAATACTATTGCCTACATAAGCTTTACCAGGATAAAGAATCCTTAGTAACATGGTTAGTATGGCACATAAACACTTAATCAAGAATTTCCCTTTGATTTCGCTGGAGGGGCGGAGCAAGATGGCAGCCGAGTAACAGCTTCCTTGCGGCTGGGCACGGTGAGACTGGGGAGAGAGGACTTCAGGCATCTCTGGCAGGTGGGATCTACCCAGGAACTTCCCCTTGGGGACACAGGGAGACAGC
>CAUYRH010018174.1:0-35275 GCA_963574655.1 Perodicticus potto
ATGTTAAAATAATGAAGATTATTACCCCAAAGCTGCTAGTCTCTAATTTCTTAAGGATTGCTATTGTATTGTTTTATTGTCTTTTATTAGAGAGTGTTATCTGTTTTGCCAGACTATACCCTGAAGATTCAATGTGAGAAATTCTACTTGACCTAATTATTTGCCAAGCATGTTTCTTTTTTCATTTTCTTTTTTCTTTTCCAAGCATGTTTTTTTATAAACCAAATGAATGGTGTTTATCTCTCCTTGTCCAGCTGTTATTCAACCTGGCTTGATCACTAAATAGCTAGTCTAAGTGCACATTTTATTAAACTCACTGGGAATTTATATTATTTGAGGCAGAGTAGATGTTGGATCATGGATACCTTTCTGTTCTCTATATCCCCTATAATGAGATAATCACATTGACATTTTCTTTATTGTAATTCATAGTTTCCAAGATTACACAGGAGTTTTATAAGCAGGAGAAAACAGTGCAGAAAACAGTCCTCCAAATGGTCACATAAGAATACCATTTTCACATCCCCCAAGGTATTCTCCAGTCATTGATAATTTGGTTATTCTCTTATTGCCTCTTCATCAAGGGCCGAAGTTCCAAAGGAAAGGTAGAGCTCTAAGTAGGTAAGGTATTCGACATCCTGCTACACTGTGCAGGTATGCTGTAAGTTAAATATTTGGAGAATCCAAAAGACAAACGTATCCATCTAGAGCACTCAGGGAAAGGAGGGTCAAGGGAACATTTCTTGGTAGATTTGTTCATTATTTTTGGAATAAGAAAATTGCAACCTTGCATGTAGGCATAAAAGAAAAGGGAAAATAGTGCAAATGGGCCAGGCAGTGGCTCATGCCTGTAATCCTAGCACTCAGGGAGGCTGAGGTGGGTGGATTGCGCTCAGGAGATTGAGACCAGCCTGAGCCAGAACGAGACCTCGTCTCTGAAAAATAGCTGGGGGAGGCGCCCGTGGCTCAGTGAGTAGGGCGCCGGCCCCATATAACGAGGGTGGTGGGTTCGAACCCTACCCCAGCCAAACTGCAACAAAAAATAGCCAGCATTGTAGCGGGCACCTGTAGTCCCAGCTACTCGGGAGGCTGAGGCAGGGGAATCACTTAAGCCCAAGAGTCTGAGATTACTGTGAGCTATGAAGCCACAGTACTCTATAGAGGGCATCAAAGTGAGACTGTCTCAAAAAAAAAGAAAAAAAAAAAAGAAAGAATGAAGACGGGAAGAGAAATGAGAGGAACAGAGGTGGAACAGACTATTGTTCCCCAGCTCAAGAATTAAGAGGTGATTAGGGAAAGGGAAGTTTTAAGATCAAGGGAAGGAAGACTGGGGGCATTCTAGCAGGTTCACATTTGCTGAAGTGACAGGAGCCAAATTAAGAATTCTGAGGGGAGAAGAAATGGTCTGGAGGAGCGTCTGGGAGCAATGGAGTCCTCTAGGCCCAGGTAAAAGTGGACAGGAACGAGATCCTGGGGTAGAGCCTGCCCTCGTGGTGAGGTGGCCTTTTCCTGTGTTACCAAGAAGGGACACTGGCTGTGGCCTGAACTGTGAGCTGGCAAGGCAGGAATGCCTGGTAGGAGGCTCAGGGACTGAGGGCTTCCCGTGCAGTACGGCGGGCAAGGGAGCGCAGAGCTGGATGGTGGCCCAGAGCTAACGTGGGGCCAGACTTGGGGCAGGGGGCCCTGCAAGCAAATCCCCCCTTCCCGTAGCTCCCTCCCCAGCCTGCCCAGCTACCTGAACCCTGGCCTGGCCCCTTCCCCCTGGTCTGTCTCCCCAAATTGCCTTCACCTTGCTCCTCTCAGCCCACAAATAAAACTGCAGAACAAGGAGATACAGACCTTTCATTTTGTTGCACCTGTGTAGTCTTTTATCCTTTTTCTGATTTTAGCTTCTCATTTATACATTTTCACTTTCACAAGTCACTAAGTTTAAATGTTTATACATTTCCCACTTCAGTAGCCGAAAAGAAAACAAAACAACAGCTAATATAGTAATAAATTTATCTTGAGCTCCAGGAGATAAGCTTCAATGCAACATGGTCATAAAGCATGACTTCAGGGCTTAGGGGAAAAGCAATAAACTTTCGTAAATAAAAGAATTTTGAAAATACTTCTGGCAGTAAATAAGGACAAAATATAACTTGTATCTGGCAGCACCCAGCCAGCAACAGAGCTGCTTACAAAGGAAAACTATCAGCTAAGGGAACGTTTGCAGCTTTTTTTGTGGTTGTACCTTGCACCCTAGGTGGGCTGAGTGAGGAATTCACTGTGGCAAGGTTCTGACTCACCTCCGGCAATGTTAACTGTCACATCTCCTGATACCTTTTGATTTGCTGAAAATCTGTGACAGTCACCAAGGGAACCCAGGGGTACTGATGCCCCAAATACGGAGAGTTTCCAACAGATTGTAAGGTGTTAGAGAATGCGTCAGGAAGGAGGGGAAGTGTGAGACTTAGTCCCACAGGTTGGTTAATGAGGGCCTTTCACAGTTCTGGGGAACTTGACTTTCCGTCTTGCTTTGCAGCTGAGTTTTAAAGAAATTGGAAGTCTTCCGAAGGTCCATCTCAAGTTTCATTGAAGATTTTCAGCTCATAAGTCACTTGGGCAATAGCTTTTTAAAAAGAAAAAATACAGAGGCATTTTAGTGAGCAATGCCTTTGTTTGAAAGACGGTTACAGTAATGGATTATTTGCTCCCTAGGAAATCAGGGAGCCAAGGGGAGGACTTTCTCCCCCTCGTCAATCAGAATTGATAACAAAGGGGGAAATGGAGCATTGACAATGGGATGAAGTCAGAATTTATCAGTGCTCTCCTTCCCTAACTATGCGTGTCCTGAACATCTGTATTTGCAGACACACCTTCATTGCTTGCTGAGAACCAGGTTAGATGTGGGCTCCCCCCCTCAAGAAAAGCTGAGGGTTTTGCTAGTGTAGAGTGAGCTGTGCTTGGTGATGGGGGAGCCCAGGAGGGCTGCATAGGGTAATCTAGTTTCTAGAAGGTGTCTTCTATCCTAGGAGAGGAAGGCATTCCGGGGAGAGGGAAATTAAGGAATAAAGGTTGTGAAGAGAACCGTAAAGGGAAGGGAGTTGCGCCTAAGCTGTGGGACACCTCAAATGCCACCTTAAGGAGTTTAGACTTTCTGTGCCAGTAGGAGGAAGCCCTGGAGAGATTTTAGACCAAGAAGGGACATGATTCGTGTTTTGTATTTGTTTTATAAAGAGAAATCTCTTGGTGGTGAAGGCGAAATGAGAGCCAGATGATGAGTACCCATGGGATACAACAGAGGGAATGGTATGGGCATTCCATTTAGAACTGGCTGCACCTCCTTCTTAAAGTCTGGTTTGCTTTTTGCTGAATCCTATACAAAAAGATGGGCTACCCCAGAAATGTAATTCTCAGCTTGATGTCACTCCTTAGTCAGAATGTATCCTTGAGCCAGGGGCTTACACACACTGCCTCATCCTTCTCTGCAGTGGAAGTAACAGTAGTTCCTCCTGTTCAAGGTCGGAGCAGAGTTAATTTAAATGTTGCATCTGAATGTCTAACCCTTAGAGCAAAGAGTTAATTTAAATGTTGCATCTGAACTGTAGCCCTTAGAACTGTGCCTGGTGGGTAGGACTGGCTAAGTGTTAGTTGTTATTTTGTATCAGTTCATTGACTGAGTTGTTCATTTCATCTATATGAATTTGCTGTTGAGACAATCCAGGGTAATCCTCTAGAGGTTGTCATTAGGAAATTTTGCTTGCTGAATTGTAACTGACGTTATTCTTTTTCGTTTTGATTTTTTTTTTCCTTAAGTACTCTGGGGCAAAAAAATTTAAGCAGGAAATAAGAGCGTGTAAATTAAACCAGCTACTTTTCCCCTGATGTAAAGTGTGAGCAGAAAATTTTGCAAAGAATGCTGCTCTGCGGTGGTCCTTTGTGTCACTGTGTGTAATGAGGAACAGAGAAACTGCTAAGTGACATTCTGCCATTGGGAAAGTTGGGCACTCGTACAGTACAACGTGGTTCTATTATTTTGATAAACAGATTCTGATATCCCAGAACACAGTGTGAACTGCATTTTAATGCAAATCAAATAACACCTTCAAAAATTCCCATCAGAAAATTTTAATTACCAATGCCTTTGCTTTCCTCTTTGTGAAATAGCTGTGAAATGACTATGCCACACCCTTAAATTGGAACAATTCCGTCTCCCATGTATATAATAAAAATTGTTATATAAGTATATTATATCTGTATTGTAGGTACACTTTATTATATAGATACAATTTTTTATTTAGTATATAAATAACTGCAGGCTTAGCATGCAGAACAAAAATCTCATAGGAGGGAGATGTTTTCTTATTATTTCCTTGTACTGGGCCAGTGTTGTGTTTCTCCACAATGTCAGGCCTCTTGGGAATTGGAAGTCGGCTCCGCTAGGTTATAGGCAGCATCTGTAGGATTTGGGGAGAAAACCCAAATATCTTGAGTCTTTTTCCCTTTGAAGAGCTGGGAAAGCAATTCTTGACAAGGGAGACAAATCCATCCCTTCTGCGCAGTTGAGGTGAACAAAGCTTTCCTTGACGCTGAAGGTTTTTATTATGCCCGAAAGTGAACTCTTCACTGATGGGTTCTTTTATTTGCTCCATCAAGATTACCAAGCCACATGTCACCATCTCCAACTAAAATATAGCTTCATGAAATCATGATTAAAGTTACAGAAGCCAATTCATGGAGTAGCAAGAGATTACAGATTCTGCACTTCCTCCTCTCAGTGACTGGGAATTAAATTTCAGTAGCATTGAGTACTTTTGAAAGAATATCCATAAATTATTTAAATTACAGTCATGGGTTAGTGACGGCTGGAATACATTTCCGAGAAACCCAAGGGGAGGCGCGGTCTCGTGATTGTGCAAACATCATAGAATGTCCTCACGCACATGGATGGGACACGGTCTAGACACTTAGCTACACGGTACAGTCTATGGCTCCTCGATTACAAACCTGCACGGCATGTTACTGTACTGAATACTTTAGGCAATTACAATACAACGGTATTTGTGTATCTAGACATTTGTAAACATAGATAAGATATAGTAAACATATGGTATAATTATCTTATGGGACCACTGCCTTCTATACAATGTGTTTACCAAAGTTGTTTTGAGGTATGTAACTATAGATTCCCCAAATTTTCCCTTTGATTTCATGGCGAAGCACTTTTGACTTTTTCAGAAATTAGAATAATGTTTTTTATTTTTTACTTTCAGGTTAATCTGAGTGTACAACAACCAAGTCACAATATCTGAATCTGTTAGGTAGAGTCCCTCTTACAGTTATGTCTTGCACCCAAAAGGTGTGCCATACACCCCTACCCTGCGCCATTCAGTGGGAGCACCCCAAACCCCCATCCCTCAATCCCCCTCCCCCCAACATAAATTGAAATGAGTTTTTCTCCTATGTGAGCGTGAATTAGATCATCTACTGGCTTCATATTAGTACTGAGTACGTTGGATATTTGCTTTTCCACTCTTGTGATACTTTACTGAGAAGAATGTGTTTCAACTCCATCCAGGTTAATACAAAAGATGTGAAGTCTCCATCTTTTTATGGCTGAATAGTATTCCAGGGTGTATATATATATACCACAATTTCTTAATCCATTCCTGACTTCATGGGCATTTAGGTTGTTTCCACATCTTGGTGATTATAAATTGAGCTGCAATAAACAGTCTAGTGCATATGTCCTTATGATAATTTTTTTTTCTTATGGGTAGATGCCTAGTAGGGGGAGTGAGGGGTCAAATGGGAGGTCTAGCTGGAGTTCTTTCAGGATTCTCTATATTTCTTTACAAAGAGGCTGTATTAGTTTACAGACCCACCAACAGTGTAAAAATGTCCCACTCTCTCCATATCTGCGCCAGCACCTGGAACTTTAGGATTTTGTGATCTGGGCTAATCTTACTGTGGTCAGGTGATATCTCGGGGTGGTTTGGATTTGCATTCCTCTGATGATTAGGGACAATGAGCATCTTTTCATATGTTTGCTATCCATCCGTCTGTCTTCCTCAGAGAAGTTTCTGTTCATGTCTCTTGCCCAGTAATAGATGGGATTGTTTGCTCTGTTATTGTTGATTAATTTGAGTTCTTTATAGATCCTAGTGACCAAACCTTTGTCAGATTTGTAAGATGCAAATGTCTATTCCCAACAATGGGTTTTTTAAAAACAAGATAATTTACTGAAAATATTTTTGCAGTACTGTGATTGTGTAATTAGAATAATGAACAAAGACTGCAGAGTCGCCTGAGGAACAGGTGATTTGCAGCCTAATCCCAACTGCAAGGGAGGCACATGTGACTTCCGTTGAGTAACTTATTTTTGCTAATAACTTTTGTCCAGCCTTCTGAGGGGCTATTGTGAGAATCAGATGAGTGGAGATTTGCAAAAGCAATTTGAAACATTAAAAATAACTAAATGTACTTGCCAAATACCCTTAAAGCATCTTAGTAGAACAAACAGGAATACATGTTGATGGCATGTTTGTGTTTTTAATATTCCAGGGAACAAGGGAAACACTCAGTCGTCACTGCACAACCCTGGGTGATGCTCTTCGGAAAGAGAATGATTTTGCTCTTATAATTGATGGGAAAACCCTCAAGTATGCCTTAACCTTTGGAGTACGACAGTATTTCCTGGACTTAGCTTTGTCGTGCAAAGCCGTCATTTGCTGCAGGTAAAACCCCCTTAACATTGCCAAATTTCCACAAAGAGTGATTGGATCCTTTGCTTTTTAAGGTACCATAAAGTGGCTTGGAACCTGTAGCACAGGGGTTACAGTGCCAGCCACATACACAGAGACGGGCAGGTTCAAACCCAGCCCGGGCCTGTTAGACAACAATGACAAATGCAACAAAAAAAAAATAGCCGGGCATTGTGGTGGGCGCCAGTAGTCCCAGCTACTTGGGAGACTGAGGCAAGAGAATTGCTTGAGGGCAGAAGTTTGAGGTTGCTGTGAGCTGCGACACCACGACACTCTACTGAGGGTGACATAGTGAGACTCTGTCTCTAAATAAATAAATAAATAAATAAATAAACAAAGTTCCATAAAGTTATCCTATCCAGAATTTGTGAATATTAGCTTACTTATTAATTCATGCACTCAGACTCAAGATTCACAAAGGGATGGCATTTTTTAGTAGAGTTTTCGAAAGTGAGTCCTAACAATCATTAGTCAGCATTGTTCATAATTGAAATTGACAGGTGTCTTGCCATTTTCTGTGTTTTAAATTGATATTTACCTGCACTTCCATCCGGGGTTATTTCTGGAAGGGTTTAGTTTTAAATTTCCAATCCTATTTCTAGGACTTATTTGGGGGAAATGGAACAATTAAAGGTACAAACTGAATTATTTTCCAAAGAGCTGAGCATTTTTCTGAGGTTTGTTTATTGACAATGCTGCACCTTGTCCCCTAATTTATAATACTGCCTACATCCTAAGTTAAAATCTATTTTAAGATATCAAGGCCTCATTTGTAGAGTTGCACTTTGTAAAGTATGTAGCTCCAGTTTCTTGTCAGAGACTCTTCTCCATCTCTTTACCTGGCTTGTTTCAATTCTGTTTTCCTGAGACTTAAAGTCGGCTCATGAATATGATGAATCTCTCGGTTTCCCTTCTAGTTCCCATGAAACCCAAGAATTTTCCTCTCTGTTATCCACTTGCTGAATCTTACCAGCTAGTCAGACTAAGTTTCTCACTTTTTTTTTCTTTTTTTTGAGGCAGGGTCTCAAGCTGTCGCCTTGAGTAGAGTGCCATTGTATCATCATGGCTCACAGCAACCTCTAATTCAAGGGCTCACGTGATCCTCTTGCCTCAGTTTTCCTATTGTTTAGTAAAGACAGGGTCTCGCTCTTGCTCAGGCTGGTCTCGAACTCCTGAGCTCAGGCAATCCACCTGCCTCAGCCTCCCAGAGTGCTGGGATCACAGGATGAGCCCCCGCCATGCCGTAGGTTACTCTAATTGCTTTTCCTTCCTGGGAAACAGAATGTTGTCAGGGCTTCTGAAGAATTTCTCGGAATCTGTGCTATTGACATTATTTTTAAAACTGTTCTATTTGCTTTTATCATTGTCTTTAAAAACTTATTTACTCATAAAGGAATGTTATGCTTTTTAAACCTTTCTCCTTATTTTGGTCTGGGCTTATTGACTTAACTATCTTGTATATGATACTGTCTCTAAATTTATAATCCATACCTTGTAGATAGTTCATAAGTTTTAATCGAAATATACTTTCTGAAATATAATTTAAACCACACTCAATAAATAAATATCCTTTTATGAGCATCATTTCAGCCTATAAAATTATATCATAATCAGAGAATTAAGTTGCTTATTACTCCCAAGAGTCTAATTACTATAGTCATGTAATTTCTTTTTCTTTACTGTGGCATATATTAATAAATCATGGTACTATAAAGCTCTTGAACAATGTATTATACAGATGTTTAATATTAGTGACGAGACTGTACTTAATCGTGAAAAAAGAGTTGGAAATTATTTTGACTCTCATTTTTAGTTTGGTATTCTTATATTTTTTAAAATCTGCTTTTCCAGTGACTTTTCTGAGTTCTTGCTAATATCTCGTCTGAGTCATACTCATGTTCAGCTCGGATACGCTTCCATCATGATAATTTTGTGCCAGATTTGGTCATTTAATCACTTTCACTAATGGGTAGGATTGACAAAAGATTGCTCCAGAGTACACTAGTGTTAGGATTCTTGGCTCCTATTTAGAACACAGAGGAACAGAGTACAGAGCTATGTAGACATAAAAGGGCCAGTTTTCGTGGGTCAGGGTGTGTTGGGGCGCAGGGCTGTGCGCACCAAGATGAGTAAGACGTGACACCTGCTTTCCTTCGCACGTCTTCTTATTTTAAGTCAAATCCCAGTTTGGTTTGGAGGATGTGGGAGGCCGATTTTCATAACTCAGCCACTGCAGCTGAGCCTCATTCTTAGAGCATTGCTTAACACAGTACCTCCCACCATTCTTCAAAAAGTTGAACCACAAAATTAAACAATAGCAGAGGGAGAGAAAAATTAGAAAGCACAGTCAAGGGAGGAAACAAAAAAAGGATATGCTCTGTGCTTGTAAAATTCCCTCCCAAAATCCTCGTTCTGGACGTTCACAAGTCAGGAGGGCTCTGGGCTCCCCGAGGCCCCGTCCCCAGGAGGGAATCGCTCTGCTGTGCCCGTGCAGCTCAGCTCTGGAACTGAGCTCTAAAGACGTGTGTGGCCCCTTCTCCCCTCAGTTCTGTTTTATGCACGTTTCAGGACTAGGAAGGTCCCTGTGCAGACCCTTGAGTTTTATTTAGAGTTTTAAGAGGTTTTTTCCTAAAGTATCTTTCCTCAGCTTCTTTTCCTCTAATGACCGTCACACTCTGTCCTTTCCCGTAGGGCCTGTGGTTCAGCCTGGCTTTGAGAATTGGGGTTTGTGTCTGTGCACTTCGTGGCCGGTGCCTCTTGGCATTTAAATCACTGGCTCAGCTCATCTGCTAGTCATGTTGCACGCTGACCTCACAGGGTAATTTCCGTGATAATGCTTCTATTCCCAGGTAGGGAGAGGTGGGCCCTTCTCTGTCTTGTTCCTCCCGATGAAACCCAAGCGTCTCCCCTCATTTCTCAGATGACTCCAATCTCCCGGCATCAGGAAATTCTCGATTTCACTCCATTAGAAGATAGATGCTCCTGATAAATACTGTTATTTCAAACTACAGTATGGGACTGTTGCCCACATTCGCTGACGTTCATGCAGGCTTTATGGATTTTTCTCCCAAATTTAAACTATTTTCCAGTCTGTTGCTTGTCAGTCCAGACACGTGAACACAGCTCAGAATCTGATCCAACCTTCTCTTTAGAGTAGCCAGCGTGGAAGCAGAGGGGGAAGCCTTCCCTTCCCCAACAATGAGGCTGTCCACGTGAGTTCCCCTCCAGGATTACGTCAGCCTCGGCCGCTTTCTCCCCTGATAACATCAGCATAAAGGGCAGAAGGCGGTTTGCAGCGTTTGCCTCGTTGGCGCAGTGAAAGAGATGAGCGTTGTCCCGCAAGGGTCTGTGGCTGAATTGAAAGGAACAGTTGTTCTCGGGCAGTAGACATCCTGTCTCCCACTCACCACTATTTTCTGAAGGGAATATTCAGAGACAGAACTAATCCCCCCACCCCAAATTTGTTCAGGGTTTTGGTTTACAAAAGTGTAGATTGAATGTTATACCTCAAATACTTTTCTTAAGTATATAAAACCCAAGAAGTAGGATGGAATCTGTTTTTATCTGTGTTTTCATAGCTACTGTGCAGCTTTTGTTTTTACCCATGTTTACCAATGTAACCTGAAGAGCAGGCAACGTATATCTGGTTTGAAGGTAGTTGCTGGAAAGGTTTTCTGGCTATACACTCCTCTTTTGCAGGCCTTTCCTTCCTTCTCTTGTTCAGGCCCACTGATTCTTATCATTTGCTGTGATCTCAGAGCCTTGGAGCACCCACCAGAGCTGTGGGCCATCTCCTCAGAAGAAACATACATGCACGCAAACACATAAAAGCCCATATACCATTTTACAGGTTTTGCAGACTCGCTGAAACTCCATGGACAGATGGGGGAGGAAATAAGCTTGCTCTGAGACTCAGAGATTTGTGGACACAGCTAAAATCAGGAGGTATCCTGGGAAGTAACTGTGTGCTAGATGAGGAATTCTGATCGCAGCAGCCGATCAATGCGTTATGCCCTGA
Organism: Perodicticus potto; assembly: GCA_963574655.1. Classification (NCBI taxonomy): domain Eukaryota; kingdom Metazoa; phylum Chordata; class Mammalia; order Primates; family Lorisidae; genus Perodicticus; species Perodicticus potto. Next base: position 10,765 of record CAUYRH010018174.1, read on the forward strand.
GGTCATACAGTTCTGTGTAAATGGTATGAGAGCATTTTATTGTAGTCAGGGATTCACAAAATGCACATTCTAGTTCTACCACTCAGGCTGTTTAGGGTTTTTTTATAATTTTTTTTTTTGGTTTGGGATTCATTGAGGCTACAGAGAATTAGGTTACACTGATTGCATTTGTTAGATAAGGTCCCTCTTATAATTATGTACTGCTCCCAAGAAGTGTGCCATACACCATAACCACCCATTCCCCTCCCACCTCCGCTCTCCCCACTTCCACTTGCTCATTCTCCTATTCCCTGCTCTTGTATTAGATCATCTACTGCCTTCATATTAGAATTAAGTACATGGGATTCTTACTTCTCCGTTCTTGTGATGCTTTACTAAGAAGAATATGTTCCACCTCCATCCAGGTTAATACAAAGGATATAAAGTCACCATCTTTTTAATGGCTGAAAAATATTCCATGGTATACATATACCCCAGCTTGTTAATCCATTCCTGGGCTGGTGGACATTTAAGCTGTTTCCACATTTTGGCAATTACAAATTGAGCTGCAATAAACAGTCTAGTGTAAATGTCCTTATGATAAAATGATTTTTCTTCTTCTGCGTAGATGCCTAATAATGGGATTGTGGGATCAAATGGGAGATCTATTTTGAGTTCTTTGAGGATTCTCCATACTTCCTTTCAAAAAGGTTGTATTAGTTTGCAGTCCTATCAGCAGTGTTCCCTTCTCTTCACATCCACGCCAGCATCTGCAGCTTTGAGACTTTGCTTTGTGGGCCAGTCTCACTGGGGTTAGGTGATTATCTCAGGGTAGTTTTAATTTTCCTTTCTCTGATGATCAGGGACAATGAGCATCTTTTTCATGTTTGTTGGCCATTCGACTTTTTTTTTTCGTGAGAAAAAGTCTCACTTTGTCACCCTTAGTAAGAGTGCCATGGTGTCATAGCTCACAGCAACCTCAAACTTTGGGCACAAGCAATTGTCTTGCCTCAGCCTCCCAAGCAGATGAGACTACAGGTGCCCACCACAATGCCCGGCTATTTTTAGAGATGAGGGTTCATGCTGGCTCAGGCTGGTCTCAAGCCTGTGAGCTCAGGCAATCCACCTGCCTCAGCCTCCCAGAGTGCTAAGATTACAAGCATGAGCCACCACACCTGGCCCGTCTATCTTCTTTAGAGAAAGTTCTATTCATCTGTCTTGCCCAGGGATATATGGGATTGTTGGGTCTTTTTTGTAGATTAATTTGAGTTCTGTAGATCCTAGCTACCAAGTTTTGTCCAATTCATTTTCTCCTTTTCCCATTCTGAAAGTTACCTATTTGCTTTAGTTGTTGTTTCCTTAGCTGTACAGAAGCTTTTCAGTTTAATTAAGTCCCATTTGTTTATTTTTGTTGTCGCAATTGCCACAGAAGACTTCTTCATAGCATCTTTCCCCAGGGCAATATCTTCAAGTGTTTTCCCCACACTTTCTTCAAGGATTTTTATTGTTTCATGCTTTAGATTTAAATCTTTCATCCAAGTAGGTTTCATCCCAGGGATATAAGGCTGGTTTAACATACTCAAGGCCATAAACGTAATTCACCATATCAACAGAAGCAAAAACAAAGACCATATGATCCTCTCAATAAACGCAGAAAAAGCATTTGATAAAAACTCAGCATCCCTTTCTAATTAAGAATTTAGGCATAGGTGGCACATTTCTTAATGTGATTGAAGCCATCTATGACAAACCCACAGCTAATATTATTCTGAATAGAGTAAAACTGAAAGCTTTTCCACTTAGAAGTGGAACCAGACAAAGTTATCTTCCATCACCATTACTATTCAACATAATGCTGGAAGTTCTAGCCAATACAATTAGGCAAGAGAAGGAAATAACAAGCACCCAAATGGGAGTAGAGGAGGTCAAACTCTCCCTCTTTCCTGATGATATGATCTTATTCTTAGAGAACCCCAAAGACTCAACCCCAAGACTTCTGGAAGTGATCAAAAAATATAGTAATATCTCAGGATATAAAACCAATGTCCACAAATCAGCAGCCTTTGTATATGCCAATAACAGCCAGGATGAGAAACTAAGGACACAATCCCCTTTGCAGGAGCTTCAAAGAAAATGAAATACCTAGGAATATATCTAACAAAAGAGGTGAAGGACCTCTATAAAGAAAATTATGAAACTCTAAGAAAAGAAATAGCAGAAGATATTAATAAATGGAAAACATAACACGCTTACGGCTGGGAAGGATCAATGTTGTAAAAATGTCTATACTTCCCAAAGCAGTTTACAGATTCAATGACATCCCCATTAAAATACCAACATCAGGCTTGACGCCCATATCTCAGTGAGTAGGGTGCTGGCCACATATACTGAAGCTGGTGGGTCCGAGCCCGGCCTGGACCTGCTAAACAACAATGACAACTGCAACCAAAACATAGCCGGGTGCCTATAGGTGGTGGGCGCCTGTAGTCCTAGCTACCCGAGAGGCTGAGGCAAGAGAATCACTTAAGCCCAAGAGTTTGAGGTTGCTGTGAGCTGTGACTCCACCGCACTCTACCAAGGGTGACATAGTGAGACTCTGTCTCAAAAAAAAAAAAAAAATCAACATCACACTTTCAAGACTTTGAAAAAATAATTCTTTGTTTTGTATGGAACCAGAAAAAAACCCCATATATCTAAGGCAATTCTTAGCAATAAAAACAAAGCCAGAGGCACCAACCTACCAGACTTTAGGTTGTACTACAAGACCACAGTAATCAAAACAGCATGGTGTGGCACAAAATAGAGACCTAGACATCTGGAACCAAATAGAAAACCATGAGATGAAACTAATATCCTATAGGCCCCTGATCTTTGATAAACCAAATAAGAACATACACTGGGGTAAAGAATCCCTAGTAAATAAATGGTGCTGGGAGAACTGGATATCCACATGTAAAAGACTGAAATTGGACCCGCATCTTTCTTTACTCACAAAAATTGATTCAAGATGGATAAAAGATCTAAATCCAAGGCAGGAAACAATAAAAATCCTCAAAGAAAGTGTGGGGAAAACACTTAGAGATACTAGCCTGAGGAAAGACTTTATGAAGAAGACTTCTATGGCAACAGTCTGTGTTTTGACAGACTTCAGATGATTGTGATTGACACCAGATTTGAGAATCACTGCTCTGGGGACAACTACTACAAACTCTTTTTATTTATATATAAGGCAAATGGTTGTCAAAGGAAAGTGTATCAGAATCATCTGAAAGATTCATAAAACCAGAATAGTAGGTCTTACACTCTGAATTTCTCTTTTAGTAGATCTTGGGTGGGGCCTGAGAATTTGAATTTTTTTTTTTTTGTACGAAAGGTCTGTATTGGTGGGGGAAGCTGCAGAGCAGCATTAAGGAGGAGGGGAGAGAGAGAGAAAAACGGGAGGAGAGGAGAGGAGAGAAGGTAGGGAGAGGAGGAGGAGGGGAGAGAGACAGAGACAAGAGACACACGGGGAAAAGAGAAGAGAGAGCGAGAATTTGAATTTTTAACAAGTTCCCAGGTGATGCTGATACTACTGGTCTGGTGACCACACCTGGAGACCCACAGCATTAGGGGAACAGTTTTATCATCTCAAGCTTACTGAGTGAACCCTGTAAGACCAGAATATGTTTACTATCTTAGATAAGCTGATGCCACTTATATGTCAGAAATTTGAAGCCAATAATATAAGACTTGATGCTCCAAATGGCCAGGATAATTCTTTTGGTACTAGAAATAATCACACTAAGGCCTTTTCATGGTTGTGACAAGAGTCTCCAAATACCCATCCTTCAGATGGGTTTGGTTCTGTAGGCCACATCCCCTGAGTTCAGATAGTCATTACCTCATTTTTTCATAGCCTCTTTCCACTTTATCACCTGATATAGTAGAAATGTCAGGTTGCTTCTGATCTGCATTCAGAAAATCTACTGCCCTATTCAGCTAAATATGCAGCAGAATTGTCTATAAATGATGTAATATATTTTCTATATTTTGATCACTGTTTTTGAGAATAAACTTTTCCTCTCCTTTTTATGTTTTATTTTATGTTCAAGCATTTTTACATTTTCATTTTCTTGGCCGGGTACAGTGCCTCATGCCTGTAATCCTAGAACTCTGGGAGGCCAAGGTGAGAGGGTTCCTTGAGCTCAAGATTTTGAGACCAGCCTGAGCAAGACCAGCATATTTCTACTAAAAAACAGAAAAAAATTAGCCAGCCAGGTGTTGGCACCTATTGTCTCAGTTTCTCTGGAGGCTAAGGCAGGAGGATCACTTGAACGCAGGAGTTTGAGGTTGCTGTGAGCTAGGCTTATGCCACAGGACTCTAGCCTTCTAGCCTGGACAACAGAGTGAAACTACCTGACAACAAAAAAAAATTGTTTTCTTTTAAAGTTGAGTCTGGGCATAGCCTAATATAATCTGGTTGCTTGTATTTGGAATCTTTTCTAGGTTCACTTCTTCAACAGCTTTTTTCACAGACAGCTGGTAACCAAAGGATATAATGGAGTAAAAAGATGGACTAAAAAGGTATTCTCTTTATTTCTTTATTCTGAATTTGAAATGGAGATGATAAACCACTTTGGATGGAAGGATAAGAACTTTGATACCAATATGTTATTTAGAATTGTTTTTTTTTTTAATCTTATTGTTTGAAAGACTTTAATTGCCCTCTGGTCTCAATTACAGTGATAAAACAGTTCAGTGACAGAACAAAGAGCTGACATTATTTGGTAGGCTCATTAGCAGAGGTTTTTTTGCAGTTTTTGGCGGGAGCCAGGTTTGAACCCGCCACCTCTGGTATATGGGACTGGCGCTCTACTCACTGAGCCACAGGCACCGCCTTATTAGCAGAGGTTTTTAAAAATTTTTTGCTGGCATGGTGGTTCATGCTTGTAGGTCAGCTATTTGGGAGGCTGAGGCAGGAAGCTAGCTTGAGCCCAAGGCCAGCCTGGGTAGTAAAAGTGAGATCCTGTCTCTAAAATAAATAGTTAAATAAATTGTTCTACATTAGGAGAAATCTATAAACAAAATCACAATGTATATATAAAATCAAATGTATAACTGAAAAAATTCCCCCAAACTGTGTACCTACTGTTGTACTATGTATAAAACCTCCATAGGTGATCACCTTCCTATGTTGACCACTTCCTTAAGTTGATCCAGTTTTCATAGACCAGGTATGTACCATGCCACATGTATGTATCAGTACAGTAGATGTAGTTTCTTTCTTTCTTTCTTTTTCTTTTTTTTTGTTTTTGAGACAGAGCCTCAAGCTGTCGCCCTGGATGGAGTGTTGTGGCATCACAGCTCACAGCAACCTCCAACTCCTGGGCTCAAGCAAGTCTCCTGCCTCCGCCTCCCAAGTAGCTGGGACTACAGGCTCCCGCCACAACACCTGGCCATTTTTTTTTTTTTTTTTTTGGTTACAGCCATCATTGTTGTTTGGCGGGCCCAGGCTGGATTCGAACCCGCCAGCTCAGGTGTACGTGGCTGGTGCCTTAGCCCGTTGAGCCACAGGCGCCGAGCCTAGATCTAGTTTCTTATTTGACCACCTCTGTATGTTGACCAGTTTGTTACAGTCCCTTAGGTGGTCAGCTTACAGAGATTCTACTGTATATGATATATTCTGTTCTCTAGGCTACATTTATGCCTATTATGTCCTATGTCTTTGGTAGTGAACTGAAAATATTTCTTTTCTCCTTTTTCTTGAGACAAGAGTCTTACTCTGTTGCCCAGGCTAGAGTGCTGTGGCATCAGCCTGGCTCATAGCAACCTCAAACTCATGGGCTCAAGCAATCCTCCTGCCTTAGCCTCCTGAGTAGCTGAGACTCAAGGTACATACCACCATGCCCAGCTAATTTTTCTATATTTAGTAGAGTCGGGGTCTCACCCTTGCTCAGGCTGCTCTCCTGACCTTGAGTGATCCTCCCACCTTGGCCTCCCAGAGTGCTAGGATTACAGGCATGAGCTACCACACCAGACTGAGAACTGAAAATATTAAGATATCTAGGATAAGGCTTTATTGACTATCTAGTATGGCACCCAGAAGCCACATTTGGCTATCTAAATTATAGAGTAAGATTTAAAATTCAGTTTCTTAGTTAACTTTAGTCACATTTCAAGTGTTTAGGTCGCCATGTGTGACCATTGGCTTCTGTATTGGATGGCACAGATATAGGATATTTTCAACAACACAGAAAGTTCTGTTGGACAATACTGGTCTAAGAAGTAGAGAAACTTTTCTGGGCTCAGTGGCTCATGCCTACTATAATTCTGGCACTCTGGGAGGCTGAGGCAGGAGGTTCTCTTGAGCTCAGGAGTTTGAGAGCAGCCTGAGCAAGAACAACACCCTGTCTCTACTAAAAATACAAAAATTACCAGGTGTTGTGGAGGGTACCTGTAATCCCAACTATTTGGGAGGCTGAGGCAGGAGGATCACCTGAGCCCAGGAGTTTGAGGTTGTTGTGAGCTAGGCTGATACCACGGCACTCTAGCCTGGGCAACAGAGTGAGAGTCTGTCTTCAAAAACAAACAAGCTAGCAGGGAAAAAAACAGACAAGAAAGAGTAAAGAAACTTGGAATAAAATAGTGCCAAAATAAGAGATATACTAATAAAGCTGATATCAAATGCTGGGGGCGGGGGTCACTAATAATGAGGCAACTAATTGTGGAAGAAAGATTTGAGGAATCTGCATTGAGTGTGGTAGTTTGGGACCAAATGAATAAAAGAAAGGGAAAGTTGGAAAATAACCCATAAGGTTCCAGTAATAGAAAAACTGTCAGGGTTGGTAGTTCTTGGTAAATCCCTGTTTTACATCCTTCAACCAGGGTCGAAAATCAAAATTAGGAGATGAAGGACTTTGTGAAAAACGTACCTAATATTATAATTTTGTCTTTGAAAAACATTAAAAAGGTTTTGTTGTGTTGTGTTTTGTTTTTTGAGACAGAGTCTCACTTGGACACCCAGGCTAGAGAGCCCATGGTTTCATACATACCTCACAGCAACCTCCAACTCTTAGGTTTGAGCAATCTTCTTGCTTCAGCTTCGCCAGTACAGGCATGCACCACCATGCTTGGCTAGTTTTTTCTATTTTATTTAGTAGAGGTAGGATCTCTCTCTTGTTCAGGCTCGTCTCGAACTCCTGAGCTCTAGCAATACACCCGTGTCGGCCTCCCAGAGTACTAAGATTACAGGTGAGCCACCACACATGGCTAGTAAAAAGTTCTTATAAACTGTAGAAAATAAAATTAGGTAAAACTTTGGCCTGTTAATAAAGTTTGAGCAACATGTTTCGTTTGGTTGCTAATGGCTTTTTAGGTATACTGGGCCTGGACTGATGTAACCTAATCTTGGGATTGAGGAACCTAATAATAATGGTGTGGAGTGAGAGAGAGGAAGGGGGAGGGAGATTTCTTAGCTGTTTATGGGGTTTAGCAGCGGATATTCAGTCTGTCAACAAATATTTATTGAGCTGTTGTTATATGCCAAACACTTCTCTAGTCACTGGGGATATGAGATAAAGCCTTTGCTCTTGTGAGGTTCATAAGTAAGCCAATAACTAAAATCTAATTAAACAGTGATACGTGCTTTTTTTTCTGTGGAACATTAGAACAGTATGGGAATACAGAGTAATGGCGGTAGGGTAGCAGCAGGAGGGAGAAGATGGGCTAGCTTTTTGAGATAGACTCATAAGGAAAGGCCTCTTTAAAGAGGACGCATTTCACTGAAAACTCAATGGTGAGAAGGACCAGCCATGTAACAATTAGAAGACTATTCCAGGTAGATGGAATAGTGAATGTAAAGGCTATGAAGCAGAAGTGAGCCTGGGGTATTGGGGAAGTTACACAGATGAGATCAGAGAAGTAGGGAGGGATCAAGTCATACGGGGCCATGTAGGACACCGTAAAGAGCTTGGTTCTTGAGTTCAACTAGAAGCCATTGAGTTTAGTTAAGCACAGGTGGGGCGGGGTAGGGGCATATGTGTAATTGATAAGGTTGTCTTTAGCATTCATTTATTCATTAAACAGTTATTTACTAAGTATCTGCTACTGCTGTGTGCCCATGTGGAAAAACTCAAAATATTTTTTCCTCTGCTGTCACACCACAACAACAGTCAGTATGGAAAATTTCTGTGTTAATATGTGTGTGAGGGCTTTTCCCCACACACCAAGGAAGCAGACCCTGGCTGGGTGTCCTCTAATTCATTTCTCACACTGTCTATCTGGAGACAGTATTAGATCCTACAGGCTAAGGGCTCAGTCCCCAGGACTGCCTCCTTCCCCGCCAACCTGAGGCACCAATTGCAAGTCTAGGCCTCCAAAACTTCTGACCTACTGGCTTCAAGTTGGGGTTCCCAGAACTCCTCTTTGGGTTCAATAATTTGCTAAAGCAGCTCACTGAACTTTGGGAGGCATTTATATTTTATTATAAAAACTATTACACGCCTGTAGTCCCAGCTACTTGGGAGGCTGAGAGACAACAATCACTTTAGCCCCAGAGTTTGAGGTTGCTGTGAGCTGTGACACCGTGGCACTCTGTTGAGGGTGACATAGTAAGACTCTGTCTCAAGGGAAAAAAAAAAGGATTCTCAACAATAAAAATAAATAAATAAATAAAAAACTATTACAAAGGACACAGATAAGAGAGACATCAACCTAGATCTAGGGGAGGCGGCATGAAAATCCCGTAAGTGGGCACACTGCCCTCCAGAGACCGCTGTGTGTTCAGCCACCTGCAAGTCCTCCAAAGCTAGTGCTTTGGGGTTTTTATGGTGGTTTCATGATGTAGGTATGATTAATTAAACCACTGGCCATTGGTGATCATTTTAACCTTTACTCCCTCTCTCCTCCCCTGAAGTTAGGGCGTGGAGTCAAAATTCCCCATCCCCTAACTCTGCTTTGGTTTTCCCCAGCTATACAATGAATATAAGAAGTAAAACATAAGTAATATGAGAAAGAAAGGTTAAAAATATCCCACATTGTCTAGCAGTAAGAAAAAGAAGAAAGTAAAAAAAAGATTAAAAATAAAGTAATACAGCTTGGCGCCTGTGCCTCAAGTGGTTAAGGCGCCAGCCACATACCCCTGAGCTGGCGGGTTCGAATCCAGTCCAGGCCTGCCAAAAAAAGCCTGGCGTTGTGGCAGGCACCTGTAGTCCCAGATACTTGGGAGGCAGAGGCAGGAGAATCGCTTGAGCCCAGGAGTTGGAGGATTCTGTGAGCTGTGATGCCACGGCACTCTACCAGGGTGACAGCTTGAGGCTCTGTCTCAAAATAAATAAATAAGTAAATAAAATAAAGTAATACTTAGGTACTAGGCAAATACAAGCCAAAACCAAATGAAGTAAGAGCACATGAGGTAGGTTGGCTCGGTGCTCATAGCACAGTGCTTATACTGTGCCCAGGCCAGGTAAACAACAATGACAACTGCAACAAAATTAAAAAAAAAAAAAATAGGTGGGCATTGTGGTGGGTGCCTGTAGTCCCAGCTACTTGGGAGACTGAGGCAAGAGAATCGCTTAAACCCAAGAGTTTGAGGTTGCTGTGAGCTGTGATGCCACAGCACTGTACCAAGGGTGCCATAGTGATACTTTGTCTCAAAAAAAAAAAAAAAAAAGGCACATGAGGTAAAATTTAAGGTGATTTGCTAATATATGTAGTACAATTACAACAGGACCGAGGAGACCTTGGCAAAATAACAATGATAGTAGAAGACCTTTCTCATAACTGGGTAAATATAGGAGGTAAAATAAGATCATAAATAGGCATTAAATAATATAATGTATTTGATTTAGTAGACATATACTAGATTTTTATACCCCTCAAAAAGAGAATGTGCTTTATTGCTGTATTTAAGGAACATTTGTAAAATACAGTCATGTACTTGACCACAAAGGAAATTATTATAGACATTACTTTTTGATTACAATTCAGTCAGATAATTAAAGGTGAGTAAAACCTCAACAATTTGGAAATTTTACAGACATGTATTACTGGATATAATCTTTGGATCTAAAAGAAAATAGTGGGCCACGTGACTCATGACTGTAATCCTAGCACTCTGAGAGGCTGAGGCCGTAGGATCACTCAAGATCAGGAGTTTGAGACCAGCCTGAGCAAGAGTGAGATCCCATCTCTACTAAAAAATGTAAAAAAGTGGGCATGGTGGTGTGGGCCTGTAGTCCCAGCTACTTGGGAGGCTGAGGCAGGAGGATTGCTTGAGCCTAGGAGTTTGAGGTTGCTGTGAGCACTATAGCCAGGGTGACAGAACAAGACTCTCTCTTAAAAGAAAGAAAGAGAGAGAGAAAGAAAAAGAGAGGGAGTGAAGGAGGGAGGGATGAATTATATATACAAACTATTTAGAAAGGAATATAAAGGGGAACACATCTTACCAGCTACCCTGAAACATAATAAAAGCTGTTTTGGGGAAAAAGTTAATGGCTTTAAAGAATGCCTTTATTATTAACAAAAAAATAGAAGAATTAAGTATCCACAAAATTAGGTTGTAGTGGTTAAATTACAGAATGACCAAAGGATTTGAATGCATAAAAAGAGAAACAACAAAAACCAGTCTAAAATCCAGGTGCTATTAGGTGGACATGATGGCATGAGCCTGTAGTTTCAGCTACTTGGAAGGCTGAGGTGGGAGGACGTCTTTAGGCTAGGAGTTGTAGGAGGCAGTGAGCTATGGTGACTCCACTGTTTTTCAGACAGGGATACAGGGTGAGACCCTGTCTCTAAGAATTACAAAACAGAAATAAACAGAATAACATAATGTGTCCCCACAAATCTGTTACCCAACCTCAAGAATTAACATTCTGCCATTTTTGTGTTTATCTCTACACACTCCCCATCCCCAATGGATTATTTTTGTCAACTTTTTTGACATAATATATATACTCAATAAACTGTAATCATTCAAAGAGTATAATTCATTGAGCTTTAATGGTTGAATGCATCCTTGAAACTATCACCACAATCAAGACATAGGACAATTTCGTCACCTCCAAAAGATTCTTTATAACTCCTTGCAGAATCTTTTTTCTTCTAGTCCAACACCAAGAAACCACTAATCTGTTTTTTTGTCACTAAAAGTTATTTTGCGTTTTCTAGAATTATGTAAGTATAATAGTATCATCCTCTGTACTATTTTGTGTTTGGTTTCTTTCATTCAGTATAATAGTTTTGAGATTCGTCCATGACTACACGTGTCAATAGTTTATTTCTTTTAGCTGGTGAGTGGAATTCCACTAGTATTTACATTTTGTTCTTCATGCACTAGCTGATGGATATTTGAGTTGTGTTCTGTTTTTGACTATCATGAATAAAGCTGCTCTATAACATTTGTGTATAAATCTTTGTGTGGATGTATATTTTTCATATTCTGGGTAAATATCTTGAAGTAGAATTGCTAGATCATATGGTGAGTGCATACTTAACTTTTCAAGAAACTACCAAACTGTTTCTCCGAGTGATGTACTGTTTTTCATTCTGACCAGCAATGTGTAGAGTTGCTTTGCTCTATATCTTCACATTTGGTGTTGTCATTCTTTTTAATTATATTATTTTAATGGGTACATGTAGTATTGATTGTCTCATTGTAATTTTAATTTTTCCGCAACACTTCATAAGGTAGGTACTATTTTATACATTTTATAGTTGAAGAAGACAAGGCACAAGGTGGCGCCTGTGGCTCAAAGGAGTAGGACACTAGCCCCATACACCGGAGGTGGTGGGTTCAAACCCGGCCCCAGCCAAAAAAAACTGCAAGAAAAAAAGAAGACAAGGCACAAAGAGGCTAAGAAGGCTGGGCACAGTGGTTCATGCATAGTCTTAGCACTCAGGGAGGCCGAGGCAGATTGCTTGAGTTCAGGAGTTGGAGACCAGCTTGAGCAAGAGTGAGACCCTGTCTCTACTGAAAACAGAAAAGCTAGCTAGACATTATTGCAGGTTCCTGTATTCCCAATGACTTAGGCTGAGGCAAGAGGATCACTTGAGCCCAAGAGTTTGAGGTTGCTGTGAGCTATGATGCTACAGCACTCTACCCAGGGAGACAGAGTAAGACTGTGTCTCAAACACACACACACACACACACACACACAAACACACACACAAAGAGGCTAAGAGGATTGCCAAAATCATCTCACCAATAAGTGTAAGAGCCAAAATTTTAATTTGAGCAGACTTGCTTCAGAGCCATGATCTTAACTACTATATCATGTTTGAAGAAAGAGGGAAGACTTATACCTTACACTGTTTTCTAGTTCCATGACTCTTTCCTAAACAAGAGTTTAATCTAGGTCAAATATGTGCCACAATAAAAGGGGTCAACTTATATCAGGCAGTTGCTAAGCACAGGTTTAAGCAACCTGTGTTAAATGGAAAATAGTATTTTCTATATCTTAGTTTTTCTTATTGTTGTTGTATATTATGGCTTAGTAGTTCTAAGCATGGGTTTAGAGTAAGACCTTCATTCAAATTCTGGTTCACTGCTTCCTAGTTTTATGACCTTGGGCATATCAGAGGTCTATAAGTGGAATCTGCTATGTGTTGTTTGTTTTGATAGCCTGCGGTGACATCTGCATTTTTTTTCTTTTTTCTTGGTCAGGTGGATTTGTTTAAAAAGAGTCTTCTGTTGATTCCTATTCACCTGGAAGTCCACTGGTCTCTCATTACTGTGACACTCTCTAATCGAATTATTTCATTTTATGATTCTCAAGGCATTCATTTTAAGTTTTGTGTAGAGGTAAGTTAATATATTGCCTGTTTTTATTTTTTTTCATTTATCTTGTGATTGGCAAAATAGCATCTCATCTTAGCTCTAGATAGAACAGCAGAAGTCAGAAAAGAGAATCAACTGACAAAATATTAGAATTTAGCTAAGCAGTTCAGCAAGATGATGGGATACAAAAGCAAGAAAACTCAGATTTCCTAATTTCCTGCACTATCAAAAACCAATCAGAAAATGTAGCTGAAGACATAATATTCCATTTACCAAAGCAACAAAACATAAATACCACAGGAATATACCCTAGCAAGAAATGTGGAAGTTCTTCGTGATGAAGCTGCTAAAGCCTTATTTAAATATTTAAAACAAATATGAATGATGGAGAGATAGACAGACTAAATATTAGAAAGAGACCAGTTTTCTCCAAACTAATGTATTCTAATTTTTACCCTAATCTGTTTCCCAATAGGCGTTTGAATGGAGCTTTATATGCAGTAAGCTCCTCCTAGAATTCATGTTGTAGAATTCATTTTCACGAATAGCTAAAACAGTTTTGAACTAGAATAGTGAAGGAAGGAATACTTGCTTTGCTAGCTGTTAAGCCATTTCTCAAAGTTTTTATAATTAAAGCTATATTTACATCCCCTTAGGAATAGTTTGGTGGAACAGCATAACGAATCCAGAAATAACTCATGAAAATGTGGGTATTTAGGTATAAGATAAACTTGGGAAGGGACACACTATTCAATTATATTACTTACAAAAACAAATTCCAGGTGGAATAAGACCTAATATAAACCACAAAACTATAAAAGTATTTGCATAAAATATAGAAGATTATTTGTTCTTGGAGTATAAAAAACTTTCTCTACTCCAAGAACACAAAAAAAGACACAAACATTTTGAAAAATTTAACCATCTTCTAATTTAAAATTTCTGGTATGTCATAATCTTAAAAGACAGGCAACAGCCTTGGGGAAATATTGGTGATATACATATAATGGGTAGTTACTATACAGAATATATAAGGAACTGATACAATAAATAAGGGGCCAAAAAGGACCTAATAGAAAGGACAATACAGTAAATTTTAGGGGAAAATGCAAATAACCATTGAACTTATGTAGAGATGTTTAGCCTCATAGAAATAAGAGAAATGCAAATCAAAACTATATTAGGATTATTTTTGCCCATTGATATTCAAGAGTTTATTCAAGTAGGTCTAAAGAAACTATTTCATTTTCATATTTTTCTGATGGGGTATATAAATTGATGTGGCTCTTTGAGGACAATTGCAATTCTGATCACTTCCGAGTGCCTTATAAATTAAAAAGATGCATGTCCTATTGTGTATCAGTTCTGTTTCTTGGTATTTACTAGGAAAAAAATGCTTATATATCCACACAAAAATGGGCCATGTACCAGGATGCTCATTGCAACATTATTTCTTTTTTGAAGTAATTTATTATGAAATTAGTAATGCAATGGGAATAGGTGTGAGCATTATCTGGGAGATAAAGAAAGACAAGTGTTTTGAAAGGAAAAATGAAGATTACAGGAGTTCTCTAAAAAGTCATTCCTGGCTACCAGATCAATAGGGTGGCCTCAGTCCAGTGTTCATTATACTATCTACTCCCCCCAAAATCCCAACATATTTACCGTATCTTGGTTCTTTCCCAGGGATCCCATTGAGAACACCCAGCCTCACCGTGCCCAGCCCCCACCCTTTTTTTTTAAAAATTTCAGAATGTTATAGGGCAGCATTAGTTCTAATAGTTAAAAATAAAATAACATAAAACAAGGGAATAGCTAAATACAGTATAGTAAGTATATCTTTACTATTAAACTGACCATAGAAGTTCTGAAGAATATATAGATCTTCATGTCCTAACATGGAAAGATGTCTAAGACATAACTGAGTTTGAAAATGCCAGTCACAGAATGCATGCAGACATGTGTATGTGTGTATACACAGATACACTTATATGTATGTATATACATGGACATATATACTTGTAAATGAGAAGATGAGATAGATATTTACCATTTTTAGTATCACTGATTACCTTTGAGTAAGGTAGAACGGAATAGGACTAATGTAGTTAAAGGAGATTTGACCTTGTTCTAGTCTTTTCTGTAAGGAGAATGTATTCTTATTTTACTTGTTTAATTAAAATTTAAAAACTAAGTATAAAGAAAAACTACAAGGAAAATCAAGTTTTCAAAATCCAAAGTTTTGCTACTAAGAAATCCAGAAAAAGAAAAAAAAGAGGAATACTTCTGGGCCCAGAGTTCTCCAAGTCCATCTCAGAAGAGTGGGTACAATATTAGGTGTAAATGTATCTTTCACTTCTTCTCCCTAATTTCTTGCCTGTCTCTCAACTAACACATCCCTTTACTTGCCAGAGCCCATGTATATTTTCTCTTCCCTAGATAAACTTGAAAAGATGTAAACATAAAAGTAGTCATATCAATGCCTTTAAGAACCAGATTCTGACAGGCAGAGGAGGACAGGGCTGTCAAGAAAATAATTTCATCTGATGATATAGTTATTCTGCCTCTGCTTTGTGCCAGGCACTGGTGCTGGAGGTCAAGAAGGGGCCTCACAAACATTTATCTTCATGGAGTAAATGATGGTTAAATAGAATATTATTTATAAAATAGGCAGTTGATTTCTAAAGTTGATTCTAGATTATTGGGGCCTGGTTCTGTACAGTCATTGAAAAACTCACCTTCTAAATTTTTGCCCAAGCCCTCCTTCAAAATTCTAACCTTTTTTAGCAAAATTACAGTTGGCCTGATCATCTTCCACTTTCAAAAAAAGATCCTAAGAGCAGACTTGTTTTTGATAATACCTAGAAGCCATTTAGAGCCAAATGCAGTCATCCAGGCAGGTGGGGTTAGAGGATATGGTTTATGTTAAAAGGATATGGTTTCATAAAAATGGCTCCAAATGAGAGTTAGGGGTAGGGGAGACTGTATTTCTAAGGATTTGATAATAAATGTTTCATACAATTACCAAATCAATGTAGATTCCAAGACAAGACAACAGGGACTGCAGCAGCTTTATTCACTGTAGTGCCAAACCATTTTTAAGGATGTTCTTTCTGCCTATATTTTTGGCGTATATTTTATTTATGAATTCACATATACTGCTTATTATACCTTGGAGTTGTTTATTTGGAGGGAGAAGAGCAGAATGCATTCCTAGTTCATTATTCCTTTGTTCATTATTAAGTATTTGCATTCACCAAATGTTTTTTCTTCAAAGAGGTAGTTTCTACTTCTCCACCTTTGGGGGGAATATTAAATTCACATAACCTCTGACTTCACCCTTGATGTAGAGAGAGAAATGCACAAAGAAGTTGAGGGCATTAGGGACATTTTGAAACGCCATCAGCCTTCATCTTGCTAGCGCTTTCAGCAGTAGAATTGACTATATTTAGAATTCAGAATGGGTTTGTGAGTATAATTTCCAGGAACTAAATGTTACCTTCTTTGAAGCTCTCAAAAATAAGAAGTATATTTAAGGCTGGAGTGTTTTGTTTTGTTTCGAGACAGGGTTTCACTCTGTCACCCAGGCCAGAGTGCAGTGTTATCATCATAGCTCACTGCAACCTCGAACTCTGGGTTCAAGTGATTCTCCTGCCTCAGCCTTCCAAGTAGCTGGGACTTTACGGTGTTTGCCACCACATTTAGATAATTTTTCTTTTTTTTGGTAGAGACAAGGATCTCAGTCTTGCTCAGTCTGGTGTCAAACTCCTGGCCTCACGCAGTCCACTTAATTGCTTGAGCTCAGGCATTCCAGACCAGCCCAAGCAAGAGCAAGACCCTGTCTCTTCTAAAATTAGAAAGAACTAGTTGGGCATTGTGGTGGGTGCCTGTAATGCTGGCTACTCAGGAGGCTAAGGCAAGAGGATTGCTCAAGCTCAAGACTTTGAGGTTCCTGTGAGCTATGATGCCATGGCACTCTACCCAGGGCGACAGAGTAAGACTCTGTCAAACCAACAAAGTCCACTTGCCTTGGCCTTCCAGAATGCTAAGATTACAGGTGTGAGTCACTGTGTCTGGCTTGGAATATTTTTCATTTAATTTTTATTATTAACGATTTCTGCCATGGGTTCCTGCCCTCTATTGAACATTGGCAGTGATTAAGACTTTCTTTTTGATCTGCCAGTATGTAAGTTTCAAACACAGGTTGACTTAACTGCTAGAAAAGGCTAACAATCTCTTAAAAAATTCTAATTAAACAAATACCAGTGCTCATAGTCTAAGTGCATATCTTGAGTACAGAAGGTTATAGTCCTCCTTAACAATGTGAAATGAAAGAACTGAAATAAAGTTCCAATTTTGAGCTCTTGATTGTGTACATACTCTGCCCAGTCACGGGGCTACAGCCTCTTCCTTTGCTTCTGTCTGCTGTGGACATGTTCCATTTTTCACCAACTGATGGAACACAGCGTCTGTGTTGTGGTTTCTTTTTAACCAGAACATAAGAAAGTATTTGCTGACTGAAGCCAGAGAAAAAAATAGACCTGAATTTCTTCAGGGTTGGCAGACTGCTGTTACGAAGGTAAGTATGTGATAAAAATGAAACCCAGGCATGGCCAGGGGATGGAGTGATCTAAGGGGTGGGTGCTCTTAAGAGCATTTGAAGACTGGTGACAGAGATACTGAGAGCCTTACGGCTCCAGGGAGGTAGCTCAAAATAAACCTGTTTAGCATTCTTCATCTGGCTGCCCAATTTCATCCCTGAGGCAGTTGCTACTGATGTAGTTGCTCTACTGAAAAAAAAAAATTGAGGGGGTGGGAGGGTGATACCTACCTCTTGCCTCATGGCTCTTATTTCTAAATAACCCATATAGGCCTAGAGAAATGCTGAAATGCCTCTTTGGATGTGCTAAGGGGCAAAGTGCACTGGATTGCTTGGCAGGCATACAATGGCCCTCAGGCTGAACACAACCTTGGAGCAGCACCATTTTGACCTGTAGACATTAACACTGTTTGTGGGGCAGAGTGCCTAGGCACAGTCTCTCAGTACAGTCATGACTACCAGTATCTTACATTGTCTTGTCAGTGCTTTATTATTTTCAGAGTGTTTCTATATATGTGACTTCATTTGATCTGTAGAACGTGTGAGGTAGGTGGGTCATTGAGGGATAAACATCATCTTCATTCTATAGATGAAAAGATGGATGTGTAGGTATGACCTTCCCCAGGGAACTTCAAAACTATTGATAGAATCAGGTCCTTTAACGTAAGTAATAATCCAGAGATCATTGACACAGTGTTATTTATAGACATGGTCTTGAAGCAAACCTTTAATCCATATCCAAAGCAATGAAATCTACTAGTTCATCGTTGAACAGAACCAACTGCTAAATTTTAAACTTAGCTTAAGATTTGTGTTTTGAATAGCCTAGTATTCTAGTTCAAATCAGAACTGAACTCGTAAAGTTTTTGAATTTACCCAACTAGAATATCTGGGTATTCTAAATTTAGTTAGGATCTTTCATATTCCCAGTTTAGGCTTGATACACTAACCAGTTCACAAACTAGAAAACATACTGTTACCTCCACAATTTCTTTCAAAGAATGAGACACAGTTGTGTAATATCCAGTATGAGATACAAAGTGAGGACTGAGAAGCAGAGTTGTTGCCATCTAAGTATTCAGAGTCCAGGCATATGTTCTATGACCCACAGTTCCATTTTGATTCTTTTATTAGTGAATTCATAGCAAAACTAATTATCCAGATGGATGTTTTTGAAATAGGTTATTTTCACCACTTCTCAACATTTAGGCAAAATGTTCTCTGAATTGTGATTGCCACTTCATAGCTCTTTTTATGTGGCTAGATGCCGCCATAAAATTAGACACTTAAGATACCAGAGGCATATACCAGCTGTCCTGGATAGAGACAGATTTCCTATCTTTTGCTCATTTTTCATAATAGAATTTTTCTTACCTGAAGAGGAGTACTTGATTTTATTTTAATGACCATTTTGTTTTTCCCCTCAGTGTATTCCACAACAGAAAAATGACAGTGACTGTGGAGTGTTTGTGCTCCAGGTAAAGAAATACTGTTTTTTCAGAATTTACAATGGATGAATTAAATTTGAAGTTCCTGTATGTGTACATGATACTAAGTACAAGCAAGAGAGTTCGTTCTTTCCCTCCCTCCTTTCCTTTTTTGTTGAGAAGTAATAGTTTCTGCATCTTCAAATGTTAACATTAGGGCAAGCCGCCTTCCAGGGCCAAGATGGGCAATGGGCATCACCTGGGTCTTCCCGGAAGTTTATTAAGGAAGTCACATTGGACACTGACTCAAAGGTGTTCATATCAGAGGCCACTGGCTTTTGCAGAATTACCTTTTTTTTTTTTTTTATATCATTAGCAGGCAATGTGCAGGTCTTTGACATAGAGAAATTAGATTTTAAATAAATTTTAAAACTGCCATCTCATGTTGTGGGTCTACTTAGAGGGCTAAGAAGACTATGAAAAAATTTCAGCTATGCATATTTTTATGACGAAAATTGTATAATCATAAATTTAGAGATTTGCAAATATCTTGGAAGATAGGTTCATTCATATACCTCATGAATGTTTGGGGTTTCTAAACAAATTCAAGTTCCTAGTTAAAGGCCATATTAGGTCTGGCTGCACTCTCAGCAGGTTACACTTTGGAAGGAATTGAGGCCTCTTTGTCAATTGCTGCTTTTCACAGAATTGGGTCAGGAGGGAGGAAAGATTCCAAGCCATATATTTGCCTGGAAAGTTGACTATAATTTGGAGGTAAATATTTTAAAACAGTGTGTCATTTTACAAATTTAAACACACTTTAAAATGCTGCCTTAGACCCTATTAGGCCTGCATCTGGTAAGATGAAATGCACTGGTATACAACTCCCCAAGCCACTCAAGTGTTTCTGGGACCTTTGCAGTACTGCAAGTGCCTCGCCTTAGAGCAGCCTTTCCAGTTTTCACAAGAAGATATGCCCCGAGTACGAAAGCGGATTTACAAGGAGCTGTGTGAGTGCCGGCTCATGGACTGAAACTCAGCAGGGACTCTGGGAAGTCTGACCAAGTTGGAGCAGATGGTTTGTTACTTGAATCTCCAAACACTTATATTTGAATTTTTACAGATATTTCAGATCAGTGGTATTGGGCCACTATTGTTACCTCAAATTTATTTTTTGCCCTTATTCATTTCTCCAGCTACCATGTACTTTTGTTTAATGTTCAGTTTGATTTCATTTTTTTATGGATTCTGTGCATCCCCCATATTTAATATTTATTCAAATGCATGCATATAGACAGAGCATGCAGTGAAGAGTATTAAAAAAAAAAGCTTAGTAGATTTGGTGCAGCTTTTGAAACTTAGTTAGATGTGAACTGAATACAGGTTTCAAATTATTCCCAGCACTTAAAAATGCAAGATGTTTTTGATACAGCATAACTCTGAGAATAGTAGATGTTCCTAGGAGCATAAAGGGTAGCTAGGAGTGGCTCTGATAAAGCCAGGCCTGTTTTACATTTACCAGTGGCACCTTTCACTGACTTCCCTCTCCAAGTGAGTCTTAGAGTGACATGCATTCCTTTTGAAGGGTGAGATGGAAGTGACCATAAACAGATTTGTTTATGGAGGCGCACTTGTAAGCATAGCATCTGCTTTGGAAAGAGTTGATCAAGATGTGAGAAAAAGACAGCAACCTTGGGGGCCAGTTATCTTAACAAATGAGAGATTTCAGTCGGATTTTAAGGATTATAATACATGGCCTACATCTCAAAGGTTTTTGCTGGTACACTGAGTTCTTTGGTTTTTTCTAGTTTTGACCTGTTAAAAAACTTAACATCCATCAACCAAATGGTTAGTGGTCAACCAAATGAGAATTTGGCCTTTCCAAGAGTAATTTAATTGTAAGTTGTAACTTGCCTTGTGTTGCCTCCCATATGCAGGAGATTAAACAAATTTCTATTTTGAGGGTATATGAAATATAAACATTCAAAGTCAAAGACTGACTTTAGGTGTTTTGGAGAAAAGGGAAGGTTATAAAGATGACTCCATTCCGTGGGAGTGCAACCAATGCATTAGAGGTTTTTTCCTCCTGTCTCTGTGATGATCTCAGCAACATGCAGGGCTCATTTGCTTCTGTATGAGCAATCCTGACACTCTAGCACAGTTCTTTTTCTCCTTTCTGTTGAACCTTATCTTCTAGGGGAGAGGCCAAAGTGGCCCTGTTCTTATACATGGCTGCATTAAGACTAAAGTAATGGCTCTTACATCTATAATCTGGCCTTTTGAGACATATTTGAAAGGAAAAGAAATAAGGAAAGATGTACGTTAAGTCTGCTCAATTATCTTTTCTAAACCAGGGGAGGAAAAACCTCTATGTGTAAAAACCTCAGAAGGCCTGTATGGAAAAATGTCAACAAAATGGCAGAAGATACTTGAATTTATGCCTGCTGGGTTTGGAGTGTTGAAAAGAAAAAGCTGAAATGTTTAGTTTAACTTGGCTGTAAGGTATGGCTGAAAAGGCCTGCTGCTGGCATTTGAGGGTTAAGTCAGACCATGTTTACATGTGGGGCTCCCAACACCAGTGCTGACACTGGGAAGCAGCCCCAGCACTTTCCTCCTCAGTGTAGAACCAGGTCAGTATTTCTTACTGTGCTTCAAGTCCTTAAAAAGATTGAGAGTAGAGGCACTTCAGCTGCTACAGGGAGGGTTGTGTCAGCATTAGGAAAGGTAACAAAGTTAGAAGATGTTTCCAGATGTAATTTTACAAATGTGAAATTTTTCAAAATTTATGAGACATCTTCCTCTGGGTTGTTTTCTTTCTCTCTCTCTCTCTTTTTTTTTTTTTTGCTATACCAAAGTAACCAGTAACTAGGCTATTGATTCAAAATGTCTTGAACTTCAGAGTAAGGAAGCTGAACCAGGCATACAGAAGAGACAAAAAGAATTGTGTCACTGCAAGAATCTTGATGCCCAGAGCTTAAGCTGCACTAAGGCGTAAGCAAGGATGAGCGTAGAGACCTTTAGTGAGCTGGCCACGCAAGTTACTCTTTCACTTACAGTATACTAGGGCACCTTCAAGTGCACTGCTCAGCATGGTTTAGCCTAAAAGTTGTGTTTTAAAAGTCTGTTTTTAAATGTTTCCGCCATTTATGAAACTTCGTTTGAACACACACAGTTGCTTTTCCTTTCCTTTTTGTCATTAGGCATAAACTTCTATTTAACTCTGATCCTAAATTAGAATGTTTCTCTGCCTGATGTTTGCAGTAATTGCTTCCTTGGTAAGAAAGGTATTTTTTGAAAATACTTTGGGCTGTTGGTGAAAGAGACAGGCATTGCTTTACTGTTACTAGCTTGGCACTGAACTGTTCAGGATACCTACAAGATAGACAGACCTTTATGCCTGTTTTTTTTTTCTGGGTGGAGACAAGAGTCTCACTCTGTCACCCTAGCTATAGTGCAGTGGTGCCATCACAGCTCACTGCAATCTCGAACTCTTAGGCTCAAGTGATTCTCTTGCCTCAAGACTCCCAAGTATCTGGGACTACAGGTGTGTGCCACCATGCAGCTAATTTTTTCAATTTTTTATAGAGATAGGGTCTTGCTCAGGCTGTTCTTGAACTCCTGACCTCAAGTAATCCTCCTGCCTTGGGCCTCCCAGAGCTGGGATTAAAGGTGTGAACCACTGTGCCTGGCCAGGCAGACCTTAGGCAAACTAAAAGCTACCATTTTTTCCCAAGGGGGAAAGGGTCTGACTCTACTCCATGGACTAGAGTGCAGTGGCATGATCATAGCTCACGGCAATCTCAAACTTGTGGGCTCAAGTGATTCTCTTGCCTTAGCCTCCAAAGTAGGTGGGATTATAAGCATGTGCTACCACGCGGGGCTAATTTTTCTATTGTTTTGCAGAAACTGGGTCTCACTTTTGCTCAGGCTAGTCTTGAACTCCTGAGCTCAAGAGATCCTCTACCTTGGCCTCCCAGAGTGCTGGGATTACAGGTGTGAGCCACACCATGCCTGGTGTAAAGGCTACTTTTGACCAGCTGTCCACAGGCTGCCCAGTCCTTTCCATCAGCTAGCTTATCAGGCTTTAGTTGCTCCTTTCTCCTGGTCTTTCCTTTGCTTAAATCTATAGCAGTGGATATAGATTGACTTCAACTTTTAGTTCACTCAAGATTCACAGAGAATCAACTTTCAATTAGCCTCTTAAGAAAGGGAAAAGAAGCAACTGCTGCCAATAATCCCCCAAGCACAGTTGTGGCTTTTTTTTCTATTTCCTATTTAGCACTGAATATGAATAACATCCCAAGTAGATAGTTGGAGCAAAAACAATAACAGACCTAACTGGGACACAGCCAGCACTAGTCTACTGTGAACTGCCCGTTTTTCTTTTCTGTTGTGGTTTACTGCTTCCCTGGGTTAGAAGATATAATTGGGGTGTCTGGGTGGGTCAGACCCAACAGGCAAGAAACAATGTATTAATAGTGTGAATTATATATACTAATTACCTGCTCTGCTTAATTATGTTGAGAAACTGAATTATAAAGCACATACTTTGTTATGTGCTAGGCTCTGCCTCCTGGCCTGCAGATAATTAAGACGACCTAGGGAATACCATCAGAGAAGTGCTAATGTTATTTGGGTATTACAAAAGCAGACCTAGACAAGCTGTCCACTTAAATGGTACCTGTTGGTCAGAAAAAGAATTTAAAAAGATTATGATCATGTAAAATTACAGTACTCAACCCTACTAGCAAAATATTTTTTTGAAAAATAAACTTAATGCCTTTATAAACTTGTGTTCTCTTGTGTTGAATAACATATACTGTGATTCCTCCCAGTGACATTCCAGTCATGACAAAATGCATTTAAGAACAGGGACCAGTGTACACCCTAACCAGCCTACCCTTAGATCAATTTTCTACAATGGTGGAAAGGTTCTTTATTTCATCCACTGCAATAGCCACTAGCCACATTGGCTACTGAGCATTAATATGTGGTTAGGGTGGGTGAGAAATTAAATGTTTAGTTTTATTTTCATTAGCGGCAGGTGGCTGATAGCTGGTATATTGTAAGCAGAGCTCTACAGAAGTTCCAAGTTAGGCACATTAGCTAATGTATAGGGACAAGTCAATCTGCAGATCCTAGCCTGGCTAGATCTGATAGCACCCACACATTGTATTGTATTCCCTAATGTTAGCATACATAGCTGAACTTCTACTTTCTCTGGTTAAAGTGAGAAACAGGTCAGATGCTGTTCCTGAGAGAAATAGCAAACAAGGGGACCGAGAAAAGACCATTGTCATATTTAGTGTCTCCAAGCCCAAGAAACAAAGTCATTTTAATTCAAACCCCAATATTCCTTCCCCTCCAATCCAGAGAATAACTGGAAAATGAATCTATTCTTTGTTAATAAGTAAGTACGCTTGATGCATGTTTTATTTTCACGAAAATAGCCATTCTTTCCCTTACATGAAGCCATAACTTACTGTGACTGTCAAATCAAAATGGAAGCAAATTCTGTACATTATTAATAAATAACCCCCAGAACTCATTCATAGATAGAATGAAAGAATTCCAGAACATGTCCTTTATAGGGTAGGAAAGAAGAAACAATGATAAGTTGGTCCAACTTTATTGAAACCTGTTACAGAAGACACAATTCAAATAAGAAGCATTGTGGTTTTTAGGCCTGTAGAAATCTGAGTTATATTTTACTACAAAAGAATATAAAATACATTCATTCAAACTACAGTG
>CAUYRH010018175.1:0-13230 GCA_963574655.1 Perodicticus potto
GCAACCTCCAATTCCTGGGCTCAGGCGATTCTCCTGCCTCCACCTCCCAAGTAGCTGGGACTACAGGCGCCCGCCACAACACCCGGCCATTTTTTGGTTGCAGCCATCATTGTTGTTTGGCGGGCCCGGGCTGGATTCGAACCTGCCAGCTCAGGTGTACGTGGCTGGCACCGAGCCCATCTTAGAGATTCTTAACGTAGATTTTAATGTCAAGTTCCCCTGCTGGTTCCAATATTAACAGAACTGTAGTCTAGGCATTAGCACTTAACTGATGTTAGCTAGTTATACAAGCTTCAGAAGAATTTGAACAAGTTAAAAACAAGATAAACTGGGATAGAAAGACCACTGCTGCATCCTCTAGAGAACCTAGTAATCTTAATTAATCTGGACCATATGGTTTGGTTATGGCATCAAGATTTTAGCTAGGTAAAAAATGTTTTATTTATGCTTATATGTTCTTTTGCTCAGATAACTTCATGTAATTGCTGTTACTAATTCTTAAAGACAACTCTATCTCATTCTACCCTTGCTTAAAGATACAAGCTACAGGCCCCTACTGAAATATGAATATTACTGCTTTAAGGATTACTATGCTTCATCAAACTCATCTTCATTTTATGGAAAGACTAGAGTTGCTTAGCATCGTGCCCATGTTTATTGCACCTCAATTAGAGCTTATATATTTGTATTGTGCAAGATTGTCATAAATAAAAGTTTATTCTCACTGTACATTTATTCTTTGTCAACATAATAGTCTTTAAAGATTTAGTTGACCTTCTATGTATCCTGGCTGGGTGCTATGACTCACGCCTATCAATCCTAGCACTTTGGGTGCCCGAGGCAGGTGGATTGCCTCAGCTCATGAATTCAAGACTAGCCTGAGCCAGAATGAGACCTCATCTCTAAAAATAGCTGGGCATTGTGACAGGCACCTATAGTCTCAACTACTTGGGAGGCTGAGGCAAGGGGATCACTTGAGCTCAAGAATTTGAGGTTGCTATGAAGCAGTGATGCCATGGCACTCTATCAGGGCGACATAGTGAGACTGTCTCAAAAAAAGTTTCTATGTACCCTTTGAGCATCCTTTCCTACTCCATCTACCCCAAGAAGAAATAGCTGTATGCTTCCTTTATATTCCTGCAGCACTTCTCAGCTTTGAAGTTTACTGTTTTGCATAAATGAGTCTTTAGGACATGGCAGATTTCTAGGTATTTGAAAATAAGTTCAGGCTCGGCACCTGTGGCTCAACGGGCTAAGGTACCGGCCACGTACACCTGAGCTGGCGGTTCAAATCCAGCCCGGACCCGCCAAACAATGACAGCTACAACCAAAAAATGGCCAGGCGTTGTGGCAGGCACCTGTGGTCCCAGCTACTTCGGAGGCGGAGGCAAGAGGCTCGCTTGAGCCCAGGAATTGGAGGTTGCTATGAGCTCTGATGCCACAGCACTCTATCCAGGGTGACAACTTGAGGCTCTGTCTCAAAAAAAAGAAAAGAAAAACATTTATTTGGGCAGCACCTGTGGTTCAGTGGGTAAGGTGTTGGCCCCGTATACAAAGGGTGGCAAGTTCAAACCTGGCCCCGGTTAAACCACAATAAAAAAATAGCTGGGGGTAGCACCTGTGGCTCAGTGAGTAGGGTGCCAGCCCCATATACCAAGGGTGGTGGTTGAAATCCGGCCCCCAAATTGCAATTAAAAAAATAAAGCCAGGGGCGGCACCTGTGGCTCAAGGAATAGGGCATCGGTCCCATATACCAGGGGTGGCAGGTTCAAACCCGGCCCTGGCCAAAAACTGCAAAAAAAAAATAGCCAGGCATTGTGGCGGGGGCCTGTGTTCCTAGCTACTCGGGAGGCTGAGGCAAGAGAATCTCCTGAGCCCAAGAGCTGGAGGTTGCTATGAGCTGTGACGCCACAGCACTCTACCGAGGACGACAAAGTGAGACTGTCTCTTAAAAAAAAAAAAAAAAAATAGCCAGGCGTTGTGGCGGGCGCCTGTAGTCCCCGCTACTGGGGAGGCTGAGGCAAGAGAATTGCCTAAGCCCAGGAGTTGGAGGTTGCTGTAAGCTACAACACCATGGCACTCTACCAAGGGCGACAAAGTGAGACTCTGTCTCTAAAAAAAAAAAAAAAGAAAGAAAGAAAAGAAAAACATAATATACACAGCTATGATTTAATAAGAAAGAAAGAAAAACATTTATTTGTACACTCTATTTTTTCGTGGCATTATCCCCATAAACTTGAACTAATGTGTCCCTGATTTCACTTCCACTCTTGCCAAGTTTTACAAGAATTTCATATTTGTTCATTGTTCTAATTCAAGTTTGAACATTCTCACCATGGTGCACAAAAACAAACAACAATGAATGCCAATCAGCAAGACACCACCTCGCATCAACATGAACACAATTGTAAGACACTGATGTGCCAATGTTATAAAACTTTACCAGGTTGTTTGTACAGGGCTGCCAATGTAAGCACATAGGGGCGAGTTCATAGGCTTAATTATCCGACTTCATATTTGTAAAACAAGCAAATTTTACACTATATATACTTCAATAACGCTGTTAAAAAAGATCATTACAGGCTCGGCGCCTGTGGCTCAATGGGCTAAAGCGCCAGCCGTACACCTGAGCTGGCGGGTTCGAATCCAGCCCAGACCCGCCAAACAACGACGGCTGCAACCAAAAAATGGCAGGGTGTTGTGGCGGGTGCCTGTGGTCCCAGCCATTTGGGAGGCAGAGGCAAAAGACTCCCTTGAGCCCAGGAATTGGAGGTTGCTGTGAGCTGTGATGCCACAGCACTCCATCCAGGGTGACAGCTTGAGGCTCTGTCTCAAAAAAACATCATTACTTACATAGAAAATTACTTTAGCCCAAGATGTTGAAAAAGCAATCTTAGCTTTGTGTAGCTCGCATTTTTTTTCTTTTTTTTGAGACAGTCTTACTTGGTTGCCCTAGGCTATAGTGCTATGGCATGATAGATCACAGCAACCTGAAAATCCTGGGCTCAAGCCATCCTCTTGCCTCAGCCTCCTATGTAGCTGGTACTATAGGCATGCACCACCATGCCTAGCTAGTGTTTCTATTTTTTTTTCTTTGTTTAGAGACAGAGTCTCATTTTATCGCCCACGGTAGAGTGCTATGGCATCACAGCTCACAGAAACTTCCAACGCCTGGACTTTAATGATTCTCTCGCCTAAGCCTCCCATGTAGCTGGGACTACAGGCGCCCACCAGAACGTCGTCTATTTTTTTGTTGCCATTTGGCCAAGGCTAGGTTTCAACCTGCCACCCTTGGTATATGGGGCTGGTGCCCTATCCACTGAGCTATAGGTAACCACCCAGTAGTTTTTCTATTTTTCAAAGAGATGGAGCCTTGCTCTTGCTCAAGCTGGTCTTGAACTCCTGAGCTCAAACAATTCACCTGCCTCAGCCTCCCAGAATACTAGGGTTACAGGTGTTAGCCACTGCACATGGCCAGCTTTGCATAGCTCTTGTTTCTTTATAAACTTGGCTCTTACATAGTACTTGGGCTATATTATAGTTTCCTATTTCCCCCTCCAAAATGACAAGAATTGATCAATTTAAACTGTGTTAATCAGAGTCTTATTTTTGGTGTATCCAATCTCTACTAAACTTAAAGAGACTGGGGAAGCTTTGGGGATAGTCTAAAACTTTTACTTTCTCCAGTAGTTACATTTGAGGTCACTATAAAGTAATAACTGGCAAGGATCATGCATGTATCTTTGGAAAACAAGCCCTGTAAGTAGGTATCTCTCTTCCCAGTGACTTCTTTGGCATCCTAATATTCTTTAGCAGTCTCCTTTCCTCAAAGATGGGTTAGAAAATAGAAGAAATTTTTAAAAGGAACTGGGTGGACGAAGGCCATCTACGATCACCTCAGAGACATTTTGCTTTGGAAGTTGTCTACTCATGTAGGAACCATTTGACCAACAACGGTAAGTTGCTTAATAGTACCTCTGCATCAGTACTTGTATTCTATGAACTAAAGCATAGTTCAGAACCTGGTTTCATGTTGCATTCCCCTTATCTGGGCCCTCTTAGCAACAGTATTTAGATTTGTCTTGGGGTTACATACCAGCTATTGGCTGGATGCCATTCAAGAAATATTTTATTTTGTCTATATCACTGAAGATGCTATTACTGTTAGTTTAGTAATACAAAACTACTACATGTTATTTAATTGAAAAGTCTTGGGCTAATCTCTGGAGAATTTTTATAGGCAAACTCTTCTGTGTAGGCTGGATCAGTAAACACTCCAATAAAATCAATTTCCAAGAAGAATGGACCATCCACTTTAACAGCCAAGGTAAATCCTATAAAAGAGAACTTGTCAAGCAGAAGCTGAGACTGGACATCCCAGATTCTTCCTTGATTTGATAAGAAAAATTTGGAAAAAGGAATCTCGATCTCCTGTGAGTAGGGCCCACCACGGGTGAACATGAAGTAACTGTACATCTGATTCTTCCTCTAGATAAGATCTGAGTCCTCCTTGATATTCACCATCCATGGTCAACCATCCCCACGGACCAGAGACACAGAGTGTTAAACTGGGACCAATCATAAGACTTCTTCCTGTCAAAAGAGCCCCTTGGTATCCTGGCTATTATTGCCCAGTATCCACTTTGGCTACTATCTCCATCATAAGGGCCCTCAGATCTGAGTTCCATAGAGCAGTGCACGTTGGTTATTCTTGCCCATTTTTTTTTTTTTGAGACAGACTCTCAAGTTGTCACCCTGGATAGAGTGCTGTGGCAACACAGCTCACAGCAACCTCCAATTCCTGGGCTCAAGCAAGTCTCCTGCCTCCACCTCCCAAGTAGCTGGGACTACAGGTGCCTACCACAACGCCCGGCCATTTTTTTGGTTGCAGCCGTCATTGTTTGGCGGGCCTGGGCTGGATTCGAACCTGCCAGCTCAGGTGTACATGGCTGACGCCTTAGTCCCAGGCGCCGAGCCATTCTTGCCCATTTTTAAGAATACTTCACTTCTCCAATTGTCTTATCAGAAGTCACTATTCACTTATCTAAATCTTCTTTCCCATGGAACTGCCAGATGACCTTGGCTTGTTCCAACAAGACCTCATGCAGAGGGCGGCCTTCTGGCCCTATCAATGAATCACAAGTTCATCCTTCAAATGCCTAAAATGGTCCTTTATTTCATCTCTAATTGGTTTATCAAAACTAACTTCTGGCTTCTCCAGAGAAGTTGTATCCAAGGCAACTTCTTCCTGGTCATGTTCCTGCAACCCCCCTTGAGTCTTCCTCTGTGAGGAGGCTTTGCCAGGAGCTGCCACTGGTTTCTGAGGACTATTGGAACAATAGTCTGCAAAGTGAATACCCCAAAAAGGATGCAAGCCAATGCTTGGCTTTGGGCATTTTCTGAGAATATAAGTGCTAGTCAGCAATTTGTGAACAAAAGCCATGGTTTAAAAAAAAAAAAAAAAGTCAAAATGTAAATTTCTTCCCGAATCACCAGGGAAAAAAATCTTCAGCCAATAGCCCAATTCTAAGATCAAAGTTGAAATAAGAGCTCTGATCTTAAAGTCCCTGCACTAGGTGATGCTGCTCTCCACCTTCGCAATGTGACTTCTACACCATAGCTTCCCGCAGTCTGTGACTTTTCCCAGCTATTGTTTTTGATGTTGCAGTTTGACGGAGGCCGGGTTTAAACCCTCCACCCTCGGTATATGGGGCCGGTGCCCTACCCACTGAGCCACAGGCACCGCCTGGGACTCTGTCTTGGAAAAAAAAAATGCTATGACAGGATGTAATAATTGAAGTGATTTTTACTTATTTTTTTGGTATTTTTTTGTATATACATTTAAAAACAATAAAACAATTTACAAAGAATAAAATGCTTGCTGTTTTTAATAAGAGTGCGTGTTAACTAAGTGAGAGTGAACTTTCAAATGCCAGGAAGCCCTGGGATTAATATTGTTTTCTTTCTTTCCAGTCCCTTCCATTTGGGGGGTAGGGTTAGGTCAGAGGTGAAGAAGTAAAGACGTGCTCCACCTGGAGTATCTGGCTGCCCTCTCCTTCATCTTTTGTCATTGACACAGCAAAATGATTATCCACAACTTTTAGAAATTCCTAAGACTTAGAGATGTTTACAGCAGTGGTTCTCAAACTTGTTGGGGGTCTACCAGAATTACCTAGAATTTTGTTTAAAATGGTAATATCTATACCCCACGCAGGGATTTTGATTTACTAGTTTTTAAGTGTTATATACTATATATAGTCTGCAAATCATTGGCACAGTAATATTAAAATTTCTCAATTAAAGACCCTTGCCAGTGTTACGCTAACTTAACCACCCAAGTGTTTGCGTCCCAGTGTCTGCAGGGAAGTCACTCTCCCTTCTTTCTTCCAAACACATGATGCTCATTTTCCCCACAGTGCTTTAGTTCAGTCAAACAATCTCACGCAGACTTTGTCCCACTCTTTTCTGGGCTTGGGGCAATGTCTTCCTGTATCAGCCTGCTAGGGACATCCTGACAAAGGAGCACAGACTGGGGCATGAACAACAGGAATTTATGTCTCACGGGTCTGAGACTAGAAGCCTGAGATCAGGGAGTCAGCAGAGTTAGTTTGTTCTGCGGCCTCCCTGCTTGGCTTGTTCTACGGAGCCACCTTCTCCCGTGTTTTCACATGACCTTGTCTCTGTGTCCTAATTCCTTGTTGTGATAAGGACACCAGCCATGTTGGACCAGGACCCACCCGAACGACCTAATTTTGAGTAATAACCCTTTAAATGTCCTATTTCCAAATACAGTCCAGACGGAGGCGAGGCCTTTAATACATGAATTTGTGGGTGACACAATTCCATCCATCACTTTGCCTGACCTCCAAAACCCTCCCCCCACACCTGAAGAATCCTGGTAAATTCAACCCACATGGGCCTTCCCAGATTTTGAATTTCTCTGTAAGAATCACTGTTATTTAACTGCTTTACTCTGACAATGCACCTTGCCTCTCACATCATCTCATTGAACACAGTTGTTATTTTATGGTGATCCCCACAGTTTTCAGCTCCCCACTTTATACTCCAAACATTTGGCTGACTTTTCCCTCCCGTCAGTCCATTCCTCAATGCTCATACCTGAGTGTATACGATGGTCGCTTCCACCACGTGGCATCCGCGATCGGATGGGCCAGACTATGGGGTGTGGTGCCTCGTTACCAATTCATGAGGCCCCCCCGAAGTCTGTATTGATCCAGGTTATCAGTGCTGGCAGCTACAACACACACACCCCTCGAGTCTCTGCGGTTTCACGCAACAAAGATACACGTGTTTCTCCCTCACTGTTCTGGACTCTTACACTCAGATACACAACTGGACCAGTCGTCCCCACATGGGAAGTCGGGGGGAAGGGAGTGGAGGGGTCAGATCTGGGCGTGACTGCTCTCCTCCGCCCTTGTCCCATTTGCAGAGCTAGTCACGCAGCCTGGATATCTCTGTAAGGGAGGCTGCTGGATGTGGAAAAGCACACAGATATTTGGTGGGCACTAACAGTCTCTGTCCTTTAATTCAAGTCTCATCCATTTTTTAAAAAATGAGTATTTTGGGAAATGCTGGACTTTGTCTCTGTAGCGCCTGTATGACTGAGCAGCGTTGGGAAAGGCCTCCTTCCCTTTCAGGGAGTTCCCTGGGTTCGGGGCTGCATGGGTCCCTGCCGGGATGCCAGGTTCAGGCCTCCTCGAGGTTTGTAGAAGTTGTGCTGGGACTATCAAGGCTGAGACAGAGTCCTAGATTTGGGAGCGACTTGTCCTCTTCTTAGCTTTCCCAGAGCTAGTCTAGCATCAGTTGCCAAAGAGGCTGGGCTGCCGGTTTGATAACCTGTCACTTTTGAAGTCAAAGGGGACACTTTTGCTCAGTCCTGGGAAATTATTAGAATCAGTGCAATTCACTTAACACAGTTGGGGTGGGGGAGACGCTTTTCTTCAGTGATCTGACTATGAGCTAAGACTGGACAGGTACAAACACGCAGGAAAAAAAAAAGATATTTTTCAGGCCTGTGCACTCCTCAGAAGGACAAATAGATACTGCATGTGCTGCTGAGAAACAGGTACCCTAGGAATAGTCCGGAGGATGAACGTGTGTGTATGCCTCACTGCGGCCAGAAAATTAAACAGGGGAAGTCAGCCTGCCTGCAATTTTGCTTGGGCAATTTAAATAATTTTAAATGAACCAATTTCCTTTCCAGATTGATTTGGAACCACTCTGTTACGGAGGCCAGAGCGGGACGGGCGTTTGGCACGTGTCTGCAATCACTCTCCAAGCAGTAATAATTGTCGTGTTATTTCCTTTCATTCAGAGCAGTTTTCTCCGAGGAGCTCCAGCCCCGCAACTGTTTGGTGGGTGGAATACAGTCCTTTAATGCGCTCAGAGCGCTGAGGACCGAGTGAGCCATGACCGTGTTGAGGGTAACCTTTCACACGGAGCAGTGCTGCAGTTGCTGTAAGGGCTGCTCCTCAGCTCCCAGTCACTCAGGCTTCAGGGCACAGAGGGGGCAACAAATAGCAACCCGAGTGGCTGGTGTCCCCTGGGGAGCGCACACCTCCTACGCCTGGGACCTGCAAGCTCTGCTAGCTCCACAGCAACCCGGCTGTCTCCTGGGTAGGAGCTGAATCTTGTTCCATTCCGCAAGTCATTTCTTCTTCTGTGCCAAGCAGACTCACTGTTCACATTAGAAGCCAGGACTGCCCAGCGCTCAGACCAGCTGACGCGGGAAGGCTGGATTTCTGGTCCCTACCACACTTCACAGATCTTTTTTATTCTTTCTTTCTGATTATATTACTCTGCTCAGGCTTCCATAACAAAATACCTAATCAGGTGGCTTGAACAACAAAAATGTATTTTCTCACAGTTTTGGAGGCTCAAAGTCCAAGGTCAGGTTCCTATGAGGACTTTGCCCCCGGCTCCCGGACCGCTGCCCTCTGACTGTGTCCTCACCAGCCAGAGGGAGAGAAAGCCCTGTGATGTCTCTTCCCCTAAAGGCACCGATCATGAGGCCTTATCCCATCTCATCTAAACCTAATTATCTCCCAGAGGGCCCACGTGTGAATGTATTAGATGGGGAGTGAGGTCTTTGACATGTGAATCTGGGGGGACACCGTTCAGCTAACGTATGAATAGGAGCGCTAGGAGCTTCTTAATGTTTCTCTCTGCTCCTTGATGGACCTCTAGATCTGTTATTAACAGAGATAGAATTTTAAAAATACGTGAGCCAGATTACATCGCTCCCAAGTTCAAAGTCCTACAACAACTTCCCACCACGTGGTAAGAATATCCCAGGGGCCATAACAATCCACATGATTCAGACCCTTCATTCCCACTCACTCCACTCCTGCCACACCCGTCTCCTGCGGTTCCTCCGGCAGAATCGGTGCAATTCACTTAACACAGTGGGGGAAACGACACTTTTCTTTAGTGATCTGACTATGAGCTAAGACTGGACAGGTACAAACACGCAGGAAAAAAAAAAGATACTTCTTTTTCTTTTCTTCAGGGCCTTTGTTAGTCCTGCATCCTTGATCCAGAGAACAGCTTTCCAGACCTTGGCTGGCTGGCTCTCTGAGTCCGTTTCACCCTCTTAATTGTCTACTTCTCGATATGCTCTTTTTCACTAGTCCTCTCTAACCATATGTTCTGATTAATGTAAGTAGTTTTAACAAACTTCATATATGAAACTTTGTTGTTTTATATTCTATATATATTCCTAGAGTCTGGAACAGTGACTGATACATAGTCAGTACAAACTTAGCATTTGGTACAAAAACATGAAATATTATGGACATCCCAATGTTTATATTTCCATTTTTATTTCTATCCTAGTCCTCTCTCCTGATTTCCAGGTCTGTATACTCCCCTGTCTACTTGGCTCCCCTTGGTTGACTATTTTATAGGGATAGCAAACCAAGTTTGCAAAGTTGATTAATCTACCCCATGGAGCCTATATCTTCTCTCCTGTTCTCCTTCACATAGTGGTTCAAGTGAGATCTGGGAATCACTTTTAATTTTTTCCCTCTTCTACCTCTTTATAATAATGAAATCCTATAAATTCTTGCTCTTTTCTTTCTTTCTTTTTTTTTTTTGAGACAGAGTCTCACTGTGTTGACCAGGTCAGTGCACAGTGGTATCGACACACAAGGTCTGACAATTAAGTTTGCAAATCCTCCTAGACGAAGCACTGCTTCCCTCACCGCTGATTGTCGCTGGGGTCACTTTCAAAGTACCCCCCTTGGGAAGTTACGCACAGACTCCAGTCTTAGTCCACCCTTCACTGCAAAGCTATCATTGTATTACCTTTGACGCTCTGAATGTCATCAAAATGTCTTCCTTACAATATTTCTTTACCTTCAGGTGAAGAAAAATGTCACTGGGGGTCAAATCAGGTGAGTAGGGAGAGTGTTCCAGCACAGTTATTTATTTACTGGCTAATAACTCCCTCACGCACAGTATCGTGTGAGTGGGTGCAATGCCGTAATGCATTGAGTTGCCAGTGAATCCTTTTCATCTAACTTTTTCACACAGTCTTTTCAGTACTTTCAAGTAGTAAATTAGGTTAACCGTTTGTCCACTGGGTACAAATTCATAATAAACAATCCTTCTCATATCAAAACAGGTTAATGACATCACTTTGATGCTTCATTGGGACTGTGGGAACTTGTTTTTGGTTGTGGAGAATTGGCTGGCTTCCATCTGTTTGTTGCTGCAATTCAAACTCTGTCATTCTCCTGACAGCACATAGAAGCACACAGCAACAGTAACGAGGGCTACTCATTAAGGCACTGCTACATGCTGACAGGAGACAGCTGTGGGACACTGATAATCCAAGGTCACCAAGCCTGAGTTGTTTATACAGTGCTGCCAATGTAAGCACCCAGTGGCAAGTTTGTGAACTTATTTGTCAGACAATGTAGCTTATAGCAACCTCAAACCCCTGGACTCAAGCAATCCTCAGCGTCCTCAGTAGCTGGTGCTCCAGGCACACACCATCACACTGCTTAACTTTTCTACTTTTTGTAGAGACATGGTCTCACATTTGTTCAGGCTGGTCTCAAACTCCCAGCCTCAAGTGATCCTCCTACCTTGGCCTTCCAAAGTGCTGGGATTACAGGTGTGAGCCACCACACCCAGCCAAATCCCATTTATTCTAGCACTAAAATACGTCATGACTGTCTTCTTCCCCTCATCTCTGCTACCACTTTTGTCCAAAATACCACCTCCGCCCCCACCCCCCGCAGTAGGCATCTTGCAGTCTCCCTGCTGCCCCCCCCACCTGCTTTCTGTGCAGGAGCCAGAGGGACAGTAGGTGTTTATTTTGACAGCAGTAGTGACCATTATGGGGTTCTAATTCTATGCCAGTGCTCTGTTGCTACTTGAATATGACCAAACTGAATGTGAGTTTTGATCCCCTTGGAGATTAAAAGGAAAAATCTGTTCATGTAACTATCCTATAAAAATACTTAACAATTAATTGTCACTGCCCTTAAAATAAAATCTAGCATCCTCACCTGTGTGATGTGGCCCTGGCCCACTTCTTTGGTCTCAGCTAATGCCACTCTCTCCCCCCCTCCTCTCCTGAGTCCTGGTTGCCATGGTTCCATCTGGGAAGATAGTTCTTCCTTTCTTGTCCTGAATAATTCCTGCTTTTTTCAGGCCTCAATTAAAATGTCATCCTCAAAGACAACTCACGTGAAATATCTAGTTAAAAACTGAGTCCCCCAATACACTCTTCACAGCACTTACATTTGATTTCATGATAGTTGGTAGTTACAGATTTATCTATGACTGCCTAAGAGCTGGCCCCGTCATTATCTTGAAACTTCAGAAGTCATGCTTTATGTTTTTAACCATTATTTCT
Organism: Perodicticus potto; assembly: GCA_963574655.1. NCBI lineage: Eukaryota > Metazoa > Chordata > Mammalia > Primates > Lorisidae > Perodicticus > Perodicticus potto. The sequence continues at coordinate 11,888 of CAUYRH010018175.1, forward strand.
CTTCAAGGGCTGAGTCAAGTACTGGGTATACAGTGGCTATTCAGTAAATGTTAATTTATTTATTTATTTTTCTTTTTTTGAGACAGAGTCTCACTATGTCACCCTCGGTAGAGTGCCATGGTATCAGAGCTCACAGCAACCTCAAACTCTTGGGCTTCAGTGATTCTCTTGCCTCCGCCTCCCAAGTAGCTGGGACTACAGGCGCTCGCCACAACACCTGGCTATTTTTTGGTTGCAGTTGTCATTGTTGTTTAGCAGGCCTGGATCAGGCTTGAACCCGCCAGCTTCAGTGTTTGTGGCTGGCACCCAACTCACTGAGCTACGGGCACCCAGGTTACCAGTAAATATTTATTATTACAACCAAAATGAATGGAGCACTCTCCTTTACCCTCCAAAATTTACCCAATAGGCTTTTAACTCTGGGCCCTTGAGCAGCGTAAAGTAGAAGGCTCTACCATGTTCCTAAAAAAATGTGCAAAGTGTCAAGTAACAGAGAAAAGGGAGGCTTCTTTTAACCATGGAAATTGTTTAGTTTTCTCTTCAAGAACAAAAGTTGTCTGTAAATGGTCAGGAAGAATCATGTTTTCCTGTAAGCAATTTACTTGCATTTGCTAACAATTTGTTGTCAATTACTTTGCAAAGCACACCTTCAAAAAGTCTATTCTCTAGGATAAACTGTCAATTTATTGATGGAGGTAATCAGATTTCGTTATCAAAGTGAAAGGCTGCTACAGAAAGAGATGTGAAGACACATGTGTCTGTCCCATTATTTGGTTGTTATCAGTCAAAACTACTTTGCTATATTTAACACAGGACTTTGACATAGATCTTTAAAGCTCAAAACATTATTTTGTTTAAACAACAATTATTATTACCAACCACCACAGAATGTCTTGCCTCTCAACCCAGGTGTTTATAATCAAAATACAAAGGATAAAGGTGAGAATCATAATAGGAGACTATTTCGGAACCAAGCTTGAGGCAGTTGGTTACATCTGACCAAACAAAGTTGACAGTCAAAACAAAGAAGATACCAATCCAGGTCAGGGGTCAAACAGGGGTCAACCTATACAGGCGTCAAAGGTCATAGTGGCTGGTCTTCTGTTTTGTTGTAGAGACTGAGAGTTAGGGATGGCTTTACATTTCTTTCTTTCTTTCTTTTTTTAATTAAATTGTGGTATATGTACTCCATGGAATATTATGCAGCCTTAAAGAAAGACGGAGACTTTGCTTCTTTCATGTTTACATGGATGGAGCTGGAACATATTCTTGGCTTTACGTTTCTAAATGACTCCACATCAGTGATTAGGAAATGCTTTGTGGTATACGAAATCACAAGAAGT
>CAUYRH010018176.1:0-21052 GCA_963574655.1 Perodicticus potto
TTGAGACAGAACTTCAAGCTGTCACCCTGGATAGAGTGCTGTGGCATCACAGCTCACAGCAACCTCCAATTCCTGGGCTCAAGCGATTCTCCTGCCTCTGCCTCCCAAGTAGCTGGGACTACAGGCGCCCGCCACAACGCCCAGCCATTTTTTGGTTGCAGCTGTCATTGTTGTTTGGCGGCCCGGGCTGGATTTGAACCCGCCAGCTCAGGTGTACGTGGCTGGCACCTGAGCCCGTTGAGCCACAGGCGCCGAGCCTGAATATTCATTTTTATTGGGTATTTTTATTTATCATTAGTTGTATGACCTTAAAGTACTCAGCCACTTTGAGGGTTAGTTTACTCTTTTACAACAATAGCCACTTTGCTGTTCTCCTGAGGCATAAATGAAAGTGTTGGCCAGGCTGGTGGTGTAATCTTAGCACTCTGGGAGGCTGGGGCCCTGTGGATCTCCTGAGCTCACAAGTTCAAGACCCTGTTTCTAAAAATTGCTCAGTGTTGTGTTGGGCCCCCTATAGTCCCAGCTACTCGGGAGGCAGAGGCAAGAGAATTGCGTGAGCCCCAGAGTCTGAGGTTGCTGAGAGGCAAGAAAGTGAGACTCTGTCTTAAAAAAAAAAAAAAGAAAGAAAGAAAGAAAATGTTGGGGGAAAAATCTGATGAATTAGTTCTGCTCCCAAAAATGTAACATGCTGTCACTCAAGGCTTGGGCAGTGTGGGGAAAGGATGGCTAATGAGTAGATGACAGGCAATGTCTGTGCCTACAGTGGGCTGATGTTCTGGAGGCTCCTACTCTTCAGATTGAAGTCCTAGAGGGATGGGTGGCCTCCAGCTCAGCCCTAGACTACACAGGCTGTGCAGAATGATGAAAAAGTGGCTGGCTGGGATTGGGATGGCCTGACCCAGCTCTGTGGCTGACCACTAGGTGCTAGCATTTCACCTTTCTTTTTGCCACTTTCCACCATGGAGCCTTCTTACCTTGGGTGCCAGGAGATTGGTAGGCAAGAGGGGACAGTCACTTTCTGGTTACCACGGAGAAGCTTGTCAGGCCCAGTAGCAACACTGAGAAATTTTGTGTCAGTTGGAGTGAGGGAACAGGGCCAGGAATTCCAGGCTGCAGCTGGCAGAGTGGACGCAGCAGGGCCTCAGCTGCTCCCTGGGAGTCCTGGGCTTAGTCAGGGAGCTGCCCTAGCACTATGAGCGGGGAATTTCTTCTTGCAGAAGATGGGTGTGAACCTGACTCGAAGCAACAAGGAGACAGTGAGGCACAGTGATGTCCTTTTCCTGGCTGTGAAGCCACATATCATCCCCTTCATCCTGGATGAGATTGGGGCTGATGTGCAAGCCAGGCACATTGTGGTCTCCTGTGCAGCTGGCGTCACCATCAGCTCTGTGGAAAAGGTACCATCTCAGTTCTTATGCTCCTCGTGTGAGGGGAGGGGTGGCCTGAATAGCGAGAGTGGAAGCTGATGGGTGGGTGCTAGTGGGAGCTGTGGCCTGGTCACTAACTCAGCCCTCTGTCTTGCCATAGAAGCTGATGGTATTCCAGTCAGCCCCCAAAGTGATTCGCTGCATGACCAACACACCTGTGGTTGTGCGGGAGGGTGCCACAGTGTATGCCACGGGTACCTATGCCCTGGTGGAGGATGGGCAGCTCCTGGAACAGCTCATGAGCAGCGTGGGCTTTTGCACCGAGGTGGAAGAGGACCTGATTGATGCTGTCACCGGGCTTAGCGGCAGCGGACCTGCCTATGTGAGGCCCTCTAGCCTTGTTTAGCCTTCTAGGAACCTAGACAACAGAATGGACTGGTGGGCAGGCATGGGCTGAGGGTGGCACCCACCTCTTGAGCATGGCTGGCTGGTGGAGGAGGCTGACCTTTGGAGCTAGTTCCGGAGTAGACTGAGGGAGTGTGCCTGACACCTGGGGCTCAGTGAGTGTCTCCACAGGCGTTCATGGCCCTGGATGCATTGGCTGACGGTGGGGTGAAGATGGGCTTGCCGCGGCGCCTGGCAGTCCGATTGGGGGCCCAAGCCTTATTGGTCAGTATCTTTCCCTTGTACACATTTGGGACTAGGGTGTGGGATGGGATTCTTGTGGGTCACTGAGCTTGGGCAGAGGTGGTTGGTAATCTGGGATAGGGATTAGACAGAACCCGTGGGCATGGGGAAACCTGTTCCAAGGAGTGCTAGTTTCTCTCTAACGTGCCCTTCTTGCTCTAGGGTGCTGCCAAGATGCTGCTGGACTCAGAGCAGCATCCAGGCCAGCTCAAGGACAATGTCTGCTCCCCTGGCGGGGCCACCATCCATGCCCTGCACTTTCTAGAGAGTGGGGGTTTCCGTTCTCTGCTCATCAATGCAGTTGAGGCCTCCTGTATCAGAACGCGGTGAGTCCACCGTGCGCTGCTTCTGTGCCCCAGGTTCTCCACTCCCGTCTGGCCCCTGGGCTGTGCTGGGTGCTGTGTCATGGAGTCTGCTGTTTGAGTCCAGTTGTTTAGCTAAGAGTTCGCAGGCCTCACTCCACTTAATTCTCACTTCTGTTAGCTGGAATTAATTCCCATTTAAAGATGGGAATGTTGAGGCTCAGTGATAGTTTTCCCAAAGTCAAACAGCAAATAAGTGATGAATGCAAGATTCGACTTTACATCTGTGACTCCAAACCATGTCATTTTCCACACTGTCTCCCCATGTAAGCACAGATAGCACCTGAAGCTCTGTGTCTAACTGGGATTAAATGATAAATAAGACTACTTAATTAAATAGTGCTTTTTTTTGGAGACAGTCTCACTGTCTCTCCCTTGGTAGAGTGCCGTGGCATCATAGCTCACAGCAACTTCAAACTCTTGGGCTTAGGCCATTCTCTTGCCTCAGCCTCCCAAGTAGCTGGGACTATAGGCACCTGCCACAATGTCCGGCTATTTTTTTTGTTGCAGTTGTCATCGTTGTTTAGCTGGCCCAGATTGGACTCAAACCCACCAGCCTCAGTGTGTTTGGCTGGCGCTGTAACTACTGTGTTACGGGCAACAAGCCTCAATAATACTTTTAAGAAGTTTAGAGGAATATTTGTTTTAGAACTCTAACCTTTTGGTAGATCAACAAGGTTGAGGGTTATGCAGGTAAGGAAGATTCACAAAGCTCTGGCTCCAGGGCTTATTCTTGCCTTAACCCTTCTGGGCTTTGTCTGCAGAGAGTTGCAGTCCATGGCTGACCAAGAAAAAATCTCCCCGGCTGCCCTTAAGAAGACCCTCCTGGACAGAGTGAAGCTGGAATCTCCCACAGTTTCCACACTAGCCCCCTGCAGCCCAGGGAAGCTTCTTACAAGAACCCCAGCCTGGGGAGGCAAGAAGGACTAAGGTAGCCTCTCTTCTCCTCTCCCCTACGTGATCCAGAGCCCTCGATTGAAGGGCTTTGGCTCTCCCCATCACCCTTCCCACCCAGCTATGCAAGAAGAGAGCAGACTTAGGTAATTTTTAGATCCTTGTGATAAAACCTCCTTAAATTTGATGAGGCCAAACAGCACTAGTTTCCTCTCCTGCCCTATGTTGGAAAATGCTCTGAAGAAGTGAATGATGCTGGAGCCCGACACAGCCCTGCATACCTCCTAGTTTGCCAGAGAGGGAGGGGTTTGAACTGCTGTCAGAGCCCAGTTCAGGGGCCTGGACTGGGGGGAGGCCTGGAGAGGACCCTCAACTTGGCTTCTTCCACTGAGGTCCAAAGCACGGTTGGTTTGATGCCAAGGCAAGGAAGTGAGAGAAAATGTGAAAGAGGCTTTTTCTTTTTCTTTTTTTTTTTTTTTTTTTTGTAGAGACAGAGTCTCACTTTATCGCCCTTGGTAGAGTGCCGTGGCGTCACACAGCTTACAGCAAACTCCTGGGCTTTGGATATTCTTTTGCCTCTTGACTCAGCCTCCCCAGTACCTGGGACCACAGGCGCCCGCCACAATGCCTGGCTATTTTTCTGTTTTGCAGTTTGGCCGAGGCCAGGTTTGAACCTGCCACCTTTGGTATATAAGGCCGGCGCCCTACTCAATGAGCCACAGGTGCAGCCCCTCTTTTTCTTTTTTTTTTTTGAGACAGAGTTTCACTTTGTCATCCTTGGTAGAGTGCAGTGACATCATAGCTCACAGCAACCTGAAACTCTTGGGCTCAGGCGACTGATTTCTCTTGCCTCAGCCTCCCTAGCAGCTGGGATTACAGGTGCCCACCACAACTCCCGGCTATTTTTTTTTTTTTCCTAGAGATGAGGACTCGCTCTGGATCAGGCTGGTCTTGAACCTGTGAAATCAGACAATCCACCCACCTCAGCCTCCCAAGTGCTGGATTACAGGCGTGAGCCACCTCGTCCGGGGAAAGGGGCTTTTTCTGAATTGATAAATGGAAAAACGAGCAACTTAATCATCAGTGAATCAGAAGTGTATAGAATTAGACTATACTTCTATTTAACTGTTGTTTCATAAGGTGTACCACTTAAAAGAGTATAGTTCATTGCTAAGTTTATCTGTTTTAATAAAGATTATTTTTAATATCCTGCTTTTCCTTTTTTTTTTTTTTTTTTGAGACAGAGTCTCACTATGTCACCCTCTATAGAATGCTGTGGCGATTATCTTGCCTCATCCTCCCAAATAGCTGGGACTACAGGCACCCACCACAATGCCCGGCTATTTTTTGATGTAGTTGTCATTGTTGTTTAGTTGGCCTGGGCTGGGTTTGAACCCGCCAGCCTTGATGCATGTGGTCAGCGCCAGCGCCATAACCACTGTGCTACGGACACTGAGCCAGCAGTCTTTTTTATAATTGAGATCAGGAGGAAGAGGGGGAAAAAAGAAAGAAGGGATAAAAAGGAAAAGTTCCGTAATGGCATGCCAACAAATGGGCACCATTCAGGGGCAGAGGGAAGCCAGAGCAGCTAAGTAAAAGTGCTTCCAATGTGGTCAGAATGGCCACTTGACGAGAGATTGCCCCCAGCAGCACCACCTGTCTGGCAAGCCACCAGGTCCCTATCCAGAATGCAAGGGTGACTGACCACTGGAGGGCAGCCTGTCCTCAGAGGCGAAGGCCTCCTGGGACAGTGATCCCCATCAGCCCCCAAACTGGGCTGAGAGTGCCTGGGGCAGAGTCTCATGGCTCCAGCTTGTGTCATCACCCCTCAAGAGCCCCAGGTCTGCCTCATAGTGGACAGCCAGGAGACAGAATTGCTTCTGGACACGGGAGCAACCTTTTGTGTACTCCTCTAACCTGGGTCTTCTAGCCCCCCAAATCTGTAACTCTACAGGGGGTGTCTGGAAAGACAGTTACCAAATTTTTCTCTCAATTGGGGCGATTGGCTGTTCTCTCATGCCTTCCTAATCATGTCGAAAAGTCCTTTTTGATAGGATCAAACCCCACCCAAATGGGTAGAGTCACCTAAAAGAATCAGCCCCTACCCTACCCCACCGGATGTCTCACCTAAAAAAGGTGAATAGGTCAAACCCTACCCTACCCCACCGGATGTCCCTCCTCAACAAAGGTAAATGGGCCAACCCCACCCTTACTGACAACTATAACAAAAAAATAGCCAGGCGTTGTGGGGAGTGCCTGTAGTCCCAGCTACCTGGGAGGCTGAGGCAAGAGACTCGCTTAAGCCCAAGAGTTGGAGGTTGCTGTGAGCTGTGATGTCATAGCACTCTACTGAGGGCTACAAAGTGAGACTCTGTCTCAAAAATAAATAAATAAATAAACTCCCCATTCGCCATTACCCACATGTGGATTTCCTCATGGCCCAGTTGGAAATCTTGCCCCTCCTGCACCTAGGTGGAATAAAGCCATTTTAATTGCACAAACCAGGCCTCCGTTTTCCTTTTTTTTTTGAGACAGAGCCTTAAGGTGTCACCCACAGCTCACAGTAACCTCCAATTCCTGGGCTCAAGCAAGTCTCTTGTCTCCGCCTCCCAAGTGGCTGGGACTATAGGTGCCCACCACAACGCCCGGCCATTTTTTGGTTGCAGCTGTTGTTGTTTGGCGGGCCCGGGCTAGATTCAAACCTGCCACCTCAGGTGTACGTGGCTGGCGCCTTAGCCTGTTGAGCCACAGGCACCCAGCCTCTGTAGCTTATCTTAGTAAAGAAATTGACACTATGGCCAAGGGATGGCCCCATTGTCTGCAAGTTGTAGCAGCTGTAGCCCTCTTAACCCCAGAGGCAATGAAACTAACTTTGGGAAGAGACCTAATTACACCAACTTGGGAAGTTCCCTTTCCTCTTATCTTGTCTTCTACAGCTGTTAAAGTTATGGGAATAGATTCCTGGATACATCATTTACGAGAAAATCCTGGGGCCCACCACCACCTACAGAAGTAGAGCATGAAGAGAATCCACCACAGTCCACCTACACTTGTGAGCCTAAAGAAGATTTGAAGTAATTAGAACCCAGCAAGAGATGCCATCATCAGGCACAAACAGAGAAAAAGGTTTCAGCCCAAGACCTGACTGTTGTGGACCTCTGAGTCACTCTTCATCTGGAGAAACCCTGACTGTCCCCTTCTATTTTATTTTTTTATTTTATTTTATTTATTTATTTATTTTTGAGACACAGTCTCAACCTAATAACCTTGCCTCAGGGGAGGGTCTGTGTTCAACTTTCAAAGAGTATTTTTCCACCTAACAAATCCTAGCTAAAATGTAATTCTGACAATATATACTCCTAGACAAAGGACTTGGGAGAGATTTCTGACTTGGGTCTTCCCCTTTGCCAGAGGCTCTGGTGCTTTTTATATTTTGTTTGTTTGTTTGTTTGTTTGTTTGTTTTTGAGACAGAGCCTCAAGCTGACACCCTGGATAGAGTGCTGTAACATCTCAGCTCACAGCAACCTCCAATTCCTGGGCTCAAGCGAGTCTCTTGCCTCCGCCTCCCAAGTAGCTGGGACTACAGGCGCCCGCCACAACGCCCGGCCATTTTTTGGTTGCAGCCGTCATTGTTGTTTGGCAGGCCCGGGCTGGATTCGAACCCGCCAGGTCAGGTGTACGTGGCTGGCGCCTTAGCCTGTTGAGCCACAGGCGCTGAGCCTATTTCTAAATTTTAAATGTCTTATTGATATTATCAAATGAAATTGATTCATATTTACTTGAATATATAAGAACAAAATAATTTTCTTCAACATTAAGTTGTAATATTTATTTTCAATTTAGCTGACATTAACAAGACTCTAATTACCAAGAGAAAAAGACTAGAAATATATGCCAAAGCTGCTTTCAACTGCAGCAGCCAGAAACTTGAAAATGTTTGGAAATCACAACAAGAGCAAAGGTGAGGTTGTTTAAAGCCATGAACAGTTGTGTCATTTCTTAGTATTTATTGGTATAAATACTTAGGATTAGTGTCATCAACTTCTATTTATTGAGGTCGCTAGTAAAAATATATTTGGTCTGATTATTCTCTAAGCAAGTACTTTTTCCCCCCACTTCTTTTAAGAGACAAAGTCATGCTCTGTTGCCCAGGCTGGATTGCAGTAGCTTGAAGCCTATAACCTCAAATTCCTAGACTCAAGTGATCCTCCTGTCTCAGCCTCCCAAGTAGCTGGGACTATAGGTGCATACCACCACACCCTGCTAAGTTTTTTTTTTTTTTTTTGAGACAGAGCCTCAAGCTGTCAGCCAGGATAGAGTGCTGTGGCATCACAGCTCACAGCAACCTCCAATTCCTGGGCTCAAGTGAGTCTCCTGCCTCTGCCTCCCAAGTAGCTGGGACTACAGGCATCCGCCACAACGCCCAGCCATTTTTTGGTTGCAGCCGTCATTGTTGTTTGGCGGGCCTGGGCTGGATTTGAACTCTCCAGGTCAGGTGCACGTGGCTGGCGCCTTAGCTGCTTGAACCACAGGCGCCGAGCCAACTACTGAGTTTTTTAATTATAAAAGTAGTTTATAGGCTCAGCATCTGTAGCTCAGTGGCTAGGACACCAGCTGCATACATTGGAGCTGGCAGGTTTGAATCCAGCCTGGGCCTGCCAAACAACAATGACAACTACAACAAAAAAATAAGTGGGCATTGTGGCGGGCGCCTGTAGTCCCAGCTACGGGGGAGGCTGAGGCAAGAGAATTGCTTAAGCCCAGGAGTGTGAGGTTGCTGTGAGCTGTGACTCTACAGCACTCTACCGAGGGCAACATAGTGAGACTGTCTCAAAAAATAAATAAATAAATAAAAGTAGTTTATATTTACTCCTGAGATATAATAGTTGAATAACAGGTAGAAGTAATGGAAATCATTAGTCTTCTGATGACTAAGTTCAGCAATGTAGAAGAGAGCCAGTCTTATATTAAATAATTGGTATAGGGCGGTGCCTGTGGCTTAAGGGAGTAGGGCACTGGCCCCATATACCAGAGGTGGCAGGTTCTAACCTGACCCTGACCATGGCCAAAAAAAAAAAAACTTAAATAATTGGTATATTTCAGCTGACATACCTGTTCTTTTTTCTTTTTCTTTTTTTGAGACCAAGTCTCACTCTGTTGCCCAGGCTAGAGTGCCATGGCCTTAGCCTAATTCATAGCAGCCTCAAACTCCTGGGCTCAAGCAATCCTCTGGCTTCAGTCCCCTGAGTAGCTGGGATTACAGGCACACACTACCATGTCCAGCTAATTTTTTTCTATTTTTAGTAGAGATGGAGTCTAGTTTTGCTCAGGTTGGTCTCAAAACTTCTGGCTTCAAGTGATCCTCCTACCTCAGCCTCCCAGAGTGCTAGGATTACAAGTATGAGCCACTATGCCCAGACTTGGCGTAACTATTCTTTTGTCAGAAATCTTTGTTGTGTCAAAATGGGGGAAAAATAAGTGAAATACTTTTTTTTTTTTTGAGACAATCTCACTATGTTGCCCTTGGTAGAGTGCCATGGTGTCACAGCTCACAGCAACCTCAAACTCTTGGGCTTAAGCGATTCTCTTGTTTCAGCCTCCCAAATAGTTGGGACCATAGGCACCCACCATAACACCTGGCTATTTTTTTGTTGTAGGTCATTGTTGTTTTTAGCAGGCCCAGGCCGGGTTCAAACCTGGGTGTATGTGGTCGGTGCCCTAACCGCTGAGCTATGGGCGCTGAGCCAAGAGAAATATTTCTATTTGGAAATCTTACATGTTATATAATAACCTTATTTAATAAATTTATTCAGCAGGGGAAAATAAATGAGATTAAAATGAATTATTCTAGAAAATTTGTATATGCAGTTTTCAAGAACTAAAGCATGTGAGAGGGCTTTTCTTTTAGCTTGTAGGAAGCTGCATACTTCTGGAATTACCATACATCATAATTTTATTTCTTGGGTTCCCTTCAGAAGATTCAAGCTGCAATTAGTTCCCTTTTTAAAAAATTTGATTACTGGAAGAAAACATTCCTTTTTCTGTAGTATAAGTATGTCAACTCAATTTTGTTTTATATTTTTTTATCTTGGTGTGAAATTTGACAGTAATTCATTATTTTGTTTTACAGGCAGAAGCTTAGCCACAAATATTCTCAGCAGTTTCTGACTTTGTTTCAGCAGTGGGACACAGATGTGCAGAAATATGATGAACAAGATGAACAACTAATTGTTCGTATCATGATTAGGTTTATAATTAATCTATAATAACCAAGTCTCAAGTACGAATGGGGAACCTAGCCTTTTATTAGACCTAGGAACTGAGCCAGGTTCCATTAATCCAGTGGTTCTCAACCTTCCTAATGCTGCAGCCCTTTAATACAGTTCCTGTGGGTTACGACCCACAGGTTGAGAACCACTGCATTAATCATTGCTGGCTATATGTTTTAGTTCTGCTAAACTGTAAACCACAGTATAGGCACATACCATACTCATAAAAGGCATTAGTCTCTGTTTCTTATATTGGTTGGGATTCTAATATTTCCAAGTGACAGAAATTTATCAAAAGTACACAAGAAGGATTATTGGTGTATATAAAAGTTGGAAGTAGTTTAGCTTCAGGAACAGCTATATGGGAATAGGGAAGGATTGCTCACGTAGTGTCATCTTGGCTCTTTTGACTGTTAATTCTTAGTAAGTGCTATCAATGTAGTAAGCAAGATAGTTCTTACAATCTTAGACTTACTACAAATTTAGTGATCTCAGTGGACTGAGATGGCCTTTCTTAATAGCACTGGTTGTCTTCGGAGGAATATCACCAATCTAGTTTGGGTCATTTGCCCATTCCCAACCAATCATTATGCATTTGGCCCTGTATAGCTATGGGCTCTGCATCCTCATATTCAACTAACTGAATCAAAATATTTGGAAAAAACCCTGAAATAATACAATAATAAAATAGAAATTTTAAAAACAGTATACTGTAACTTGTTACATAGTAGCATGTACGTTTTATTAGGTATTATAAATAATCTAGAGGTGGTTTAAAGTATATGGGAGGAAGTGTATTTGTTGTATTAGATATATTACATTATTTTATATAATGGACTTGAGCATCTGTAGGTTGTGGTATCAGGGGGCCCCCAGAACCAATCCCCCAAGGATAGATACCAAGGGACAACTGAAGTCAGAACATGGTATACTCGTAACCAGACTTGTGTTACCTGCCCATTCCTATGGGAGATGGAAGTCAGCCTCACTCATATATTGTCTAACAGCATTGAAACATTTCTTATCTAAGAGCTGAGGTACTGTTCACATAATGTTGGGATTGATAACTGTTTTAGAAATGTTAAATTTGTGATGCACACGAAACATTCAAAGAGAAGTGATGAGTAGGCCATTGATATGAATTGAGTTCAGGAGAGGCTGAAGATACAAAGGTGGGAATACTCAGCATAAAGACTAAACTCATGAAGACTGGATGAGATCACCAAGGGAGTAATTTTAAATGTAAACTAAGTCTAAGGATAGCCCTATAGTACTTTCATGTTTAGAGTTTCAGGAGATGAGGGGGAACTAGTAAATACAGAATGACTGGTCTAACAGAATACTACTCCAGGCCAAGTAAAGGATGCTTTTTAAGAAGGAAAGAGAATTAACTCTGTCATATGCTGACAGGCCAAATAAAGTAGATTTGGCGAGGTAGAGGTCAAGTTGGTAGCCTGGATCATAGTAATTATGGTGGGGAAGTATATTTGGAATGAGTATAACACAGGGAAGGCAAGAAATGGGATGGTAGCCTGAGAAGAAGGGCAGGAATTCTCAACCTGTGGGTCACAACCCAGAACTGTATTAAAGGGCTATGGCATTAGGAAGGTTAAGAACCACTGGAATAAAGGTTTCTGGTTTGTTAAGACTGGAGAAACAGGCTTGGCACCTGTAGCTCAGTGGTTAGGGTGCTGGCCACATACACTAAGGCAGGTGAGTTTGAACCCAGCCCAGGCCTGCTCAACAACAATGACAACTGCAACAAAACATAGCCGTGGGCTCAGTGCCTGTGGCTCAAGCGGCTAAGGCGCCAGCTACATACACCTGAGCTGGTGGGTTTGAATCCAGCCCGGGCCCGCCAAACAACAATGATGGCTGCAACCAAAAAAAAATAGCTGGGTGTTGTGGCGGGCGCCTATAGTCCCAGCTACTTGGGAGGCGGAGGCAGGAGAATCGCTTGAGCCCAGGAGTTGGAGGTTGCTGTGAGCTGTGATGCAACAGCACTCTACCCAGAGCGACAGCTTGAGGCTCTGTCTCAAAAAGAAAACAAACATAGCTGGGCATTGTGGTGGGCACCTGTAGTCCCAGCTACTTGGGAAGTTGAGGCACAAGAATTGCTTCAGTCCAAGAGTTAGAGATTGCTGTGAGCTGTGATGTCACAGCACTCTACTGAGGGCAACATAGTGAAACTCTGACTCAAAAAAAAAAAATGATTGGAGAAATAGCATATTTGTATGCTTATAGGAATAATCTAGAGAGAAAAATTAAAAATAATGAGAAGAGGGGGACAGCTACTGAGTTGTTGAGAATAGATGGGATGTATGTGAAGAAGCTCGCCTTAGCAACCCGAGAGACAAGGACAGTTCATCCTTAGAAAGATGAGCACAGACAGGTGGAGAGTAGATATTGTGATGGGAAGGTAGATCTGGTGATGGGTGATTAAAAGTTGTCTTTGGATTGCTTCTATTTGTTTAGAGACATAGAAAGTCATCAGATGATAGGAAAGATGTTGTTTCCAGGCATAGTGGAAAGTCAGAATTTCCAAGTTTGGGATTTTAGTTAGGCAAGTGTGACAGAGTAAGAAGGGGGTAAGCTTTATGAGGTCTGACAATTAAGTTCACAAACTCATCCTAGAAAAAGTGCTACATACCTCATTGATGAATATCACTATGGTCACCTCTGAAGTACTCTCCTTGGGAAGCTATGCACTGATAACAGTGCCTAGTCAATCCTTCAAAGCACATTTTCAAGGATGAGTTCACAAACTTAATTGCAAGACCTTGTACAAAGACAGCTGTAATGGCCATTTCAAAAAAAGTTGTCCTTGGGGATAGAATTTAAGCCAGAAAAGGGGAAAGTGAGGTTATCGAGGTAGGGATGACAGTGAGAAGTAGGTAGGAAGAATGGATTTTAGGTGCTGATAGGTTATTTGTTATAGTACAAGCTTACAATGGTAAGGAAGTAGTGGTTGAATGCTGGGATATATGGAGAAACTGTATAATAGTTAGAGCCTGGACACTGGAAATAAGTGTTTGGGATCAAATTCAGGTTTGAGCATTTGCTAACTGAAACCATGGAAAACGAGTTTCTTCATCTATAAAGGGGAATAATAAGTACCAGCTCATAGAAAGTTATTGGTAATGACAAAATCTAGGGCACCAGTATATAATAAGTGAATGGCTAAACTAGGGTGGAGGGCAAAATCATTGCTGAAGAATAGGTCAGGGAACTGAAAGGCCCCTATTATTGGGAGGATCATTTTTGTGGATATTGAAATCAGCAGGAATTAAGACTTGGATATTGTTAAACTTTCCTGTTTGCCTGTTAGTGGTGAAAATTATCTAAACTTGGTTATAATAGATAAAATGTTTAAATTATTAATTAATTTTTTTTTTTTTGAGACCGAGTCTCACTTTGTCGCCCTCGGTTAGAGATATGGTGTCATAGCTCACAGCAACCTCAAACTCTTCGGCTCAAGTGAGTCTCTTGTTTCAGCCTACCAAGTAGCTGGGACTATAGGTGCCCACCTTGCTCAGGCTGGGCTCGAACCCCTGAGCTCAGGCAGTCTACCTGCCTCAGCCTCCCAGAGTGCTAGGATCACAGGTGTGAGCCACCATGCCTGGCCTAAATATTATTGATTTTAAAACTTACTTTTAAGTTTAAAGTGAACTTTTGCTGAATTTAAAATTGTACTAAAATTGTTGTTACCTGTTTTTTTCTATTTGTAGAATATTTATCGACAGCAACAAAAGTTATTCCAACGAACTAGAGTTGTTCAGAGCCAGAGACTGAAAACAATTAAACAGTTATATGAGCAGTACGTAAAGGTCTGTTATACATGTTAACAGTATATTGTTATAAAATGTTAACAGATGTATGGAAGTAGAAAATAATTTTTTTCTTTCCAAGTTTATGGGAAAAACATTTTGCTTACATATTTTAAATTTTTACAAATTTTGGATTCATTGTGTCTGATTTAATTTAGGTGATAAATGTATCTTTATTTTAGTACTCTAATGGCTTTGTGGGGATTATTCAAAACAGGAAAAGGCCAGTTGGGAATTTTACTTAAAATGTACTTATCTTGCACAAAGTCCATACTTTGTTAACACTTTTAGTCATAATATTTTGTTTAAGGGAAAAGAGAAAGTCTAAATAATTTCTAGGTAGGGTTTTACTTGTCTGTGTATCTCCACTGTTTGTTAAATAGAAAGTATCCAGGGCAGTGCCTGTGGCTCAGTGAGTAGGGTGCTGGCCCCATATACCGAGGGCGGCGGGTTCAAACCCGGCCCTGGCCAAACGGCATCAAAAAATAGCCGGGCATTGTGGCGGGCGCCTGTGGTCCCAGCTACTCGGGAGGCTGAGGCAAGAGAATCGCCTAAGCCCAGGAGTTGGAGTTTGCTGTGAGCTGTGACTCCACGGCACTCTGCCAAGGGTGATAAAGTGAAGACTCTGTCTCTACAAAAAAAAAAAAATTCCAATTGAAATTAATGAATATTTCTTTTGTTTTCAAATGTATTATGGAAGTATTTTATAGCATATTTACTTGTATAGTTATTACAGTTACCAAAGTAACTTAATATGCCAACTTACAATTCATGTAATTGAGACACGTACTAGATAGCTGATGATTACAAACTTGTGGATTGATAATTATCTGTGGACACACACAAACACACATATATCTTAGCAAATTGTGGCCCATGACACCTTGTTCACGCAGAAATGTATTTATTTATTTTATTGTTGGGGATTCTTTGAAGGTACACAGAACCAGGTTACACTGATTGCTTTTGTTAGATAAAGACCCTCTTATAATTGTGTCCCACCCCCAAAAGGTGTACCACACCCCTTGTCCCCCCCTTGTCTCCCACTCCCTCCCTCTTTCCCTTTTTCAGCTCTCCCCTTCCCCCACCCTCCACTGTGTACTAGGACCTTAATTGTCCTCATACCAGAATTGAGTATATAGGATTCTTGTTTCTCCATTCTTGTGATGCTTTACTAAGAATGTGTTCCACATCCATCCAGGTTAATACAAAGGATGTAAAGTCTCTATCTTTACATCTTTTTTAGTGGCTGAATAGTATTCCATGGTATACATATACCACAGCTTGTTAATCCATTCCTGGGTTGGTGGGCATTTAGGCTGTTGCCACATTTTGGCAATTGTAAATTCAGCTGCAGTATACAGTCTAGTGCAAGTGTCCCTGTGGTAAAAGGATTTTTTTTCTTCTGGGTAGATGCCCAGCAATGGGATTGTAGGATCAAATGGGAGGTCTAGCTTGAGTTCTTTGAGAGCTCTCCATACTGCCTTCCAAAAAGGTTGTATTAGTTTGCAGTCCCACCAGCAGTGTAAAGTGTTCCCTTCTCTCCACATCCACGCCAGCATCTACAGTCTTGAGACTTTGTGATGAGGGCTATTCTCACTGGGGTTAGATAATATCTCAGGGTGGTTTTGATTTGCATTTCTCTAATAATTAGGGATGATGAGCATTTTTTCATATGTTTGTTAGCCACTCGTTTGTTTTTTTTGCAGTTTTTGGCCAGGGCTGGGTTTGAACCTGCCACCTCTGGCATATGGGGCTGCCGCCCTGCGTCTGTCTTCTTTAGAGAAGGTTCTATTCATCTCTCTTGGCCAGTGAACTAAGGAATTGTTGGCTCTTTTTATGTTTATTAATTTGAGTTCTCTGTAGACCCTAGTATTAAGCTTTTGTCTGAATCAAAATAGGCAAATATACTTTCCCAATGTGTAGGTTGTGTGTTTGCTTTGGTTGTTGTCGCTTAGCTGTACAGAAGCTTTTCAGTTTCATTAAAGTCCCACTTGTTTATTTTTGCTGTTGTGATTGCCATGGAAGTCTTCCTCATAAAGTCCTTCCCCAGGCCGAGAGCTTCCAGTGTTTCTCCACACTTTCTTGGAGGATTTTAATTGTTTGACGCCTTATATCAAGGTCTTTATCCATCTTGAATCAATTTTTGTGAGTGGAGAAAGACGCGGGTCCAGTTTCAGTCTCTTATATATGGATATCCAGTTCTCCCAGCACCATTTACTGAATAGGGATTCTTTCCCCCAGTGTATGTTCTTGTTTGCTTTATCAAAGATTAGGTGGCGTTAAGATGTTTGTTTTATCTCTTGGTTTTCTATTTGGTTCCGAATGTCTGTGTCTCTATTTTTGTGCCAATACCATGCTGTTTTGATCACTATGGCCTTGTAGTACAGCCTAAAGTCTGGTAGGCTGATGCCCCTGGCTTTGTTTTATTACTAAGAATTGCTGTGGCTACGTGAGTTTTTTTCTGGTTTTATACAAAATGAAGAATTATTTTTTCCCAAGTCTTGAAAGTATGATGTTGGTATTTTATTTTAATTTTATTTTTTTGAGACAGAACCTCAAACTGTCACCCTGGATAGAGTGCTGTGGCATCACAGCTCACAGCAACCTCCAATTCCCGGGCTCAAGCGAGTCTCCTGCCTCTGCCTCCCAAGTAGCTGGGACTATAGGCGCTGGCCATTTTTTGGTTGCAGCCGTCATTGTTGATTGGCGGGCCGGGCTGGATTCAAACCTGCCAGCTCAGGTGTACATGGCTGGCGCCCTAGCCCATTGAGCCACAGGCACTGAGCCTGATGTTGGTATTTTAATAGGGATAGCATTGAATCTGTAGATTGCTTTTGGAAGTATAGAGTGATGTTGATATATATTTACATTTTTACAGTGTTGATAAATATTTAAGTAACTATTCGTACTACATAGAAGCTCAATGGAATCTTCCTCCTTATACCTTTTTTTAAAACGGGGGATTCTTTTAGATACTCTTGTTCAAATACATGTTAGAATATAACTCTTGTAAAGGAATTGGGATACTTGGAGTTAATTAACAAAACAGTTTTAAAATGAATACATTTTTAAAATAACTAATGTGAATATATATGAATACTATTTTTTAGAAATTCTTTTTTTAAGAAACAGGGTATTGCTCTGCTTCCCAGACTCAAGTGTAGTGGCACAATCACAGCTCACTGTACCTCAAACTCCTGAGCTCAAGCAGTCCTTTTGCCCCAGCTTCCTGAGGAAGCTGGGTTTGTAGGCATAAGTCACCACACCTGGCCACAAAAGTTAAGTGTCCAGAGAACTTGTCATCTTGCTTTAATGGTCCCACAGAACTATTTGTTGATTGGTGTGAAGGTTTGAGAAAGCACTAGAATAAAGGTTTCTTCTGAATGTTATCATGAAATTTTACTTACTATAGGAAATGTAGTATAATCTGTGATTCTTCCATCACCTTTAACCTTCACATACAGTAATTTCTAGACCCTATAATTTTTACCCCTGAAGTGGTTCTTTCTTTAATTTCCACTGGTACTTCCCTACTTCAGGACATTATCATGCTTTGCTTATACCATTAAAACTCTTAACTGGTTTCTCTGTCTTCCAATATATCTTATCCCTCATGTATCTGCCACACATCTTTCTAAAATATATTGCTTCTCTCTTGGAAAACATAGTAGTTTCCCATGCTAAATTTTTAGGTCTTCAGGATCTCCCCCTAACATGAGCCTTTTTTTGAGCTTCATTACTACATTTGTTCATTAATTGCTCTCCATAATTGCTTCTTTTTTTTTAGAGACAGAATCTCACTTTATTGCCCTCCGTAGAGTGCCGTGGCATCACACAGCTCATAGTAACCTCCAACTGCTGGGCTCAGGTGATTCTCTTGCCTCAGCCTCCCGAGTAGCTGGGACTATAGGCGTCCGCCACAACGCCTGGCTATATAATTGCTTTTTCTAAACTGTATACTTCCCTGCTTTTGCTGTCCTTTTCCCTAGAATAATTTGAGTTCTTTTTTATCTATTGAAATCTTATTCTTTGGCAACTAAATTGGAATTAATCTCCATTTCCCACTGAATAGGCACTGCAAGTGGTTTTCGTTCCCATTATAAAATTTATCTTATTTTTGTTTATTTTTAATTTCCCCACAGCATTTAACATAGTACTTTCTACATATGTGGTAGACATTGGATAATATTTGTTAAATAAATAGTAAATATTTAAAACATAATTTTTGTTTTTCGTAACATGAAAGATGTCATACTTCAGACCATTTCATCCCATCTGCTAAATTCATGTCACATTGACTATTAGTCAGTCATAAATAGATTATAACCTGATATTTGGCATGCTTAATAGAAATTTTAAAATTTATGGTTTATTGATGAGGGCTTTTTGGTCTTTTTTTTTTTTTGTTCCATCTTGACCATAACAGTTCATTAACCTATTGTTTTAAGCAAAGTACTAATGTTGTACTTGCTATAATATTTGATTCATGTCTGCTTTTCTTTCCTTTATAGTAGGTATTTTGGTATTTATGTATTGCCTAGAACTTTTAAATTTGGAATAAATAATGAGCATTTCTGTTCACCATGGAGCTATGTTAAAAATGACCATATTTGAATATTAAAAAGTTCTTACTGTTGAAATAGAACTTAAGATGAAAAGCAGTGGTTTGTAACTTAACTAGCATTTTGTATTTCAGAGTATGGAGGACTTAGACAAAGATCATGATAATGTTGTTACTGGTGCACAAAATGAACTTAAAAAAGAAATGGCTATGTTGCAAAAAAACATTATGATGGAAACTGTAAGTTTTTGTGTTTAAAATTGAAAAAATAAAGATTAATGTAAGCAGTGAAATATTTTATTTGCTGTAGTAGTTATAACACTTAACTGAAAATTAAACACTTAATATCTCCTTTCATGAAACAGCAGCAGCAAGAGATGGCAAGTGTTCGAACCTCTCTTCACTCCGTGGTATTCTGATGACTCTTTGAAGAAAGAACTTGAACCTAAGTAATATACAATTATAACATTAGCTAAGAGGCATGTCAGTCTTCAGAGTGGTTTAGAAATTCTAGTTTAAATTATAATATCTTTAATCATTAGCTTGTTTCAGTGTAAGACCTTCCTTTCTGTTAATCCAAATCAACTCTGAATAGTTATGTGAATAACAACTATTACTAAATGATATGTATCAAGCTTTCAGCTCTTTTTCTCTTAAACTCTGTCAATTAACTTTTAGCAATAAAGATGATTTAATTCTAGGTTTTGGTTTCCATGTATCTGTATTAGTCCCAAAATATAGAAAGCACAGGTATAGAAGGTTACATTGTTCTTTAAGAAAAAAGGAAATACAAAATCTATTTTACATGTGCATCCTTTTCTACATAAATTACACAACCAATTCTAATGAAAATAAGATGAACTTATGTGCAAGAATACAACTGCTAAGATCATTAACCTCTGAACATTAAATTAACAACCAAGCAAGATATATAAATAACAGTGTTTAAGACATGGATTTGTGAATCTGTAATTTCCACAAAGACAGCAAAATGTCATTTAAAGGGCTTGGTCTGGGCGGCGCCTGTGGCTCAACAAGTAGGGCACCGGCCCCATATGCCAGAGGTGGCGGGTTCAAACCTAGCCCCGGCCAAAAACTGCAAAAACAAAAAAATAAAGGGCTTGGTCTGCAATTAAATAACAAATGCCTTTAGAACTGATTAAGAGCACATCATTTTTCTTTTTTTCCCAGTTTTTGGCCAGGGCTGGGTTTGAATCCGCCACCTCTGGCATATGGGGCCAGCGCCTTCCCTACTCCTTTGAGCCACAGGCGGCACCCTAAGAGCATATCATTAACATACCTAATTACTTAGGATTTAAGTGTATAACATCTGCTTTAAAGATAAAATATCGAGAATTTTTTTTTAATTTTAATATTCAGTAATACTGATTTTTGAAATTGAGATTTAATTTTACATTATTTTCAAACCCAAACAGTTAATTTTTATATCTTTTAAAATGCTTATTTTTTACATAGAATAACAAACACTTAAAAAAAAATTAAAAAAATAACAAACAGTTGATAATAAAAATATTAACTTGTTTCAACACATATTTGAAATGAGTCAGTTAAACTTCGTATTTTTTGCTGAAATTGCTTTCCATGAATCATTCAAAAAACATGACCCTCAGGAGAAGAGGAGTAATTTTCTCCTGCTTTTCCATGTTTTAAGTTCTAATTTTTGCCACTATAACCCATGCTTATCTTAGTTTTAAGGTATTCCAAATTTTAAAAAAGTCCATGTAGATTCTCTTATTCTGTGATAACTTGTATAGAAAGAAATTAGTCCTCTACCATTAACAAATATTTGACATTAAAAGGACAGTTTACTTTCTAAATTTCAAACTTTTTTTTTTTGAGACAGAGTTGGCCTTGGTAGAGTGTTGTGGCATTATAGCTTACAGCAACCTCAAACTCTTGGGCTCATGCCTCAGGCTGGGACTACAGGTGCTCGCCACAAGCCCAGCTATTTTTAGAGATGAGGTCTCTCTCTGGCTCAGGGTGGTCTTGAACCAGTGAG
This sequence comes from Perodicticus potto, assembly GCA_963574655.1. Taxonomy (NCBI): domain Eukaryota; kingdom Metazoa; phylum Chordata; class Mammalia; order Primates; family Lorisidae; genus Perodicticus; species Perodicticus potto. The sequence goes on from CAUYRH010018176.1 coordinate 19,992, forward strand.
CTCAGGCAATCCCCCCTCCTCAGCCTCCCAGAATGCTAGGATTATGGCATGACCCACTACGCCTGGCCAAATTTCAAACTTTGTAGGGGATTTTCCCTTTAAGTCAAAGTATGTATTAGGCTATAAATCTTAGGCACTATTCAAATGTCTAAGAAGGTTCTTACTTGGGAAGTTTTACCAATAGTTACAGAGGCAAAATACTCTAGAGTGTTTTCTGTGTACTTAATTCACATAGGTATACTTTTTTCCTTTTAAGGAATATCTTTTCACTTTTTTTTTTCAGTATGCCTTTTTCTGATTATTTCATCATTTGGTATATGGTTGGTCTATGGAACTATTGTATAAAATTAAAAATAGGGGGTGGTGCCTGTGGCTCATCCAGTAGGGCGCTAGCCCCATATACTGAAGATAGCGGGTTCAAACCCGGCCTTGGCCGAACTGCAAAAACAGAAAAATAGCCAGGCGTGACGAGCGCCTGTAGTCCCAGCTACTCAGGAGGCTGAGGCAAGAGAATCGCCTACGCCCAGGAGTTGGAGGTTGCTGTGAGCTGTGTGACGCCATGGCACTCTACCCAGGGTGATAAAGTGAGACTCTGTCTCCACAAAAAAAAAAAAAATTAAATTAAAAAAAAATAATAAATAAATAAAATTAAATATAGGGTCAGATGGAGCTGAAGATTTGAAAAATGATTATGATTTTAAAAATTCTTACCATTTGACTCAATAATTACAATATTACAAGCCAAGCACTTGGGCAGTATTATGAGCTCACTTTTTGATTTTTGTTAAAATGTGTACACTCAAGATGGCTAAAATCCTTTACATTCTGAATTTTTATGTAATCCTTTGGCAGTTAAAACTCTAAGTACCTAGTAAATATTTCTCAGACAAAGAAGATAATCTGTTTAGAACTATAGGACTAGGCTCGGCACCTGTGGCTCAATGGGCTAAGGCGCCAGCCACGTACACCTGAGCTGGCAGGTTCGAATCCAGCCCGGGCCCACCAAACAACAATGACGGCAACCAAAAAATAGCTGGGCGTTGTGGCGGGCACCTGCAGTC